>VUJU01000405.1:73012-110977 GCA_009835225.1 Aphis craccivora
GTATATAATATATTTATTAATTTTCGTATTCAATCTTTTATTAATATATTTAATTTAATCTTACAATAAACGATAGAACGAAACATGTCAAGTCATGAAACATTTAATTTAAAACGAAACAAAAATAAATAATTACAAAAGATATTTTCATCGGTAATGCAAATTATAATGCGATAATTTAATAAAAATTAATATTTATAGCCAATTAATCCTTTGTAATTTTTCTCGGAAATTACATTGAACTATAAACGATACTCCATTTTTATCTATATCGAAGAAGTTTTTATAATACGCATGATTAAAAAAAATCTATCTATTTTAATATTTTGAATTATTTAACTACATAAAATACATTTTAATTGAAACATTAAATATAATCTTATATTATAAAATATCTTATGTATTATGTATTCATATTACAACTTATAAAACTGTAAATATCATCAATTACTAAAATATAAATCTTCCATAAATAATAACACGTATGTATCAATGACAACTATATAATATAATATTATGTTTTATAGTCTAAAATATTTCAACCATTTTTCGTTTCCAATTAATGAGTAATTAGACAATATTAGCATAAAGATATCCATTATTTAACTATTACAACGTATTGTTTTATGAACACATAATACAGCCATCAATAAAATAATTCAGATTGGTTAAAATACAGTTATAGTGAAGATATATATTTATAATATAATTATAGTTTTTGAATATTGAGGTTAAAATTATAATTGTAATTATTTATAATTACAATTTTTAAATTATACCTCAAAAAAAAAAATTAGGGTTGCCTATATCCATATTCAGATTACGGCCAAAAGTCATTATTAAACAAACCACAGATTTTGGGGTGTTTTTGGTTATAATATTATAGGTTACACATATCCACTTTGTAATATTAATGAGTATTTTCACTAAAAACTTAATATTTTTGTGTACCGGTGCACTAGGACACTATTTAATACAATTTTTCGGCCTCAGACGTTTCATGATTTCTTTAAATATTTATTTGTTTATTCTCACTTGATTCTTTAACACAATAATTTATCCTTGCATGTTTTCTTGTTAATGTTACTCATTCTTGAAACTATATAATATATTTAAATTTAAAATAAAATTTAATGCGAGTAACCATTAAAACAAGCGCTAATAACAATTACTGATTTGAGTTGTTATTTTTATTTTTTTAACCGAAGCCTTTCTTCGTAGTACGTTTTAGATAAATATGACCATTGACCACAATAAGATATTAATAATGTATATAAAAATACAACAAACTTTCTATATTTTAGCTCTTTTCGTTGTAAATGTATTATTTAGCTTATAATTTGACGACTAACTCATTATTATCAAGTGTATAATTATTATAATTAATATACATAAATTGTTCTTAATGAAACCAAGAATGTCATCGAAAACTGTTAACATCATACGATTGTCTAATTGTCTTTAGTATAATGATATATAAATCATTAACAGACGTGTAACACTATATACGTTCACATGAATTCAATATTTAAAATAATAATCCGATACTTTGAGGAACCGTAAAACTTTTGCATCCATAACGGTTTAATATTCAAAAAAAAAAAAAAATAGTTTACGATGTTATATAAATTACTTATAATAGGTTTAATATGACCATGAGTATTGTTTAAACATTTTCAACTAATCATACGCCTAAAATGTAATATAGCCCAGTATATAGCTATGTACCCAACAACGGTATTCTGTCGTGTTGTAATTTATAGCATTAAACCTGGCAATGATTCGGATTTGTAAAATTATTTATTGTAATATCATATCACATTAACACGGGCTAGCCATATTTTGATCATTGCAAAACTATGTCTCGGCTGTCTATCTGACACCCCAGGAATTATTATCACGAATATTGTGTAGTATCTAAAATATAATTATTGTTATTATTACAATATCAGTGCTGTACTCATAAATTGCGTAATAATAATAAATGTAATATATACACCTATAAATACTCTGATTCTCTTAACAATAGTGACGTAGAAAAACATTATAACATTTTATCATTTTCACGGATTTTTAACCGTGCCTAATGAATGATTAATAACGTGTTGAGTTCGGTCCAATTAATAAATTACAGGTATTTCAGAATAAGCTATCCATTGTTATATTGATGATAAATGGCTAAAATAAATATAATGTTAAAATTTTTAATTTAATTTTTTATTTTTAATGTGGTTAATCATTGTCAGGTAAATGGTTTCCGGAGAAATTCGCTTCCGATACGGCGAGCGCAAGGAGTGAATAAATAAAAACGTTTTAATTCAATTTGCATATCTTGGACGGTATCCAAAATTATATTATGTCCAAGTCCGAGACAGTGCCAAGATAGTTTGACCGTTCCAATCATCCATAAAAATCTATCTCAATAGGCTAAAATATTCTCCCTTTGTACCATTCACGCCTTGGCTTGGTTACTTTCTTTATTATTTTCTTTACACGCTACTTTTATGGTTCATATATTGTTTTATTCGTCTAGAACGCTGAGACTTTAAACTTTGTTTGCAAATACATTAAAAGAAACAACAAGGAATTATTTATTATGTTGTTTTGCTTATAATGAATAAAAATCTTCAACGCACGCCTATATCTACGAGTATAAAATATGTTACTTGGTAAATATTTATATTTATTTTGTTAAAAATCAAGTATCTGAATAAAATATAAACTATAGTAAGTAGGTATGCTATGAATCTATTATAACTTTAAGAATACAAATAATGATATTTAATAATTTAAAAATTACATGCAGCATTAAAATTATATAACTTAGTATAAATTAATTATATTTTACGTGATCTATTATAGAATATTTATATGAAATGGGTACCGACGGTAATCGTTAATAATAATCGATGGGCTAAAAACTAAAGCAATAGGCAAAACTACTTTATTGAATATTAAATCTAACAACCAATTATTAAATAATATAAACTCTAAATAGCGAGTTAAATATAATGTGTTAGGTGCTACACTGAAAATATTTTGATTGACTAGGTCACAAAAATTCTTAATACTGATTCACTAATGCTTTGTGAGATTATCGATGACATATTTTATATCATAAAAACTTTTCTGGTCGGTTTAACACTCGACAAATCTATAAGTTTATAATTTAAAATGCACAAAGTACAACTATAACATTGAATAATAATAAATTATTGTTTGACGTTTGTATTGTAGATACCAGCTATGCTACAAATATCTCCGATGTAAACGAATAGCTACTTAGAGTATACCTATTTTATTATAGTATTAAATTTTAATTTAAAAATGTCTATTTTTTTCCATTATAAATATGTTTTTCGTTATATTATATTAACTATAACTTATAAATGACGTGATAAACACTTTAAGGAAGCATGGTTCTACATAAAATGTAATATACACGATATTATATTACTTTACATTTCAGCATACAAATAATATCTACCTTTTAATTTAAAAAAATATTAAAGTGTGTTTCATGTTTTATATAACTCTGAATGTATAGTTATCTATAATATCGTAAAAGTATATCAATAAAGTCTTCATTAATAAAATGTAAATAAAATGTATAATAATAAATAAAAACCTATTTTAAAGGTTATTTGTTCACGTTGTACAAACTACAAAGTTATCATTATAATATTGTCATTTCGCGTTATTAATATGACGTATACAGCAGCGTGAAGCGTACGGTTTTGTGATCAGAAAAATTATTGTAACCACGTATCAAAATACTGAACCGTAATAAATCCTTAACACTTTCAATGATTTACTCCATGTAATTATTAATATATATCGATATGCATTCAATTAATATAGAGTTTAAAGTATTTAAATAAGTTTTCACGTCATTATCAATTACGCGTTAATGTATTTAACACAAATTTGATTGATAACATTTATTAAACTGGATTTAATTTAATAAAACGCTCAAAAATAAAAATCACTACATGCGTGGTTGGATAAAAAAAAAAAAAAAATTAAAGAGCAAAAAGAAGTGATAAAAAAGTGAGAACGGTAGAGATAGAGAGAGGGAGAAAGAAACCTTAATACATTTGATCAAGTTAAGTGCCTTCGTTTTTAGAAATCTTTCTATGATTGATAGCAGTAGAAAACTTTTGACGGCTGAATGAACGAAATCAGCGGCATTGAGTTACCCTCCTGCATACCGATCTACTTTGAGTTTATAGAAGAGATATTGTTATATATTCGACAATGAGATTTATGTTAAATGGCCGAGAGTGTACTGGCAACTGTAGTACGATAATGCTTCTTTCTTCCGGCAGAAAGTACGGGACGCGGTGCGCTGTGAGGAAAACTTTCTTCATCGATTATCCAGTAATACAACGGCGACGTGATTTTATGATCCTTGATCTGGGTATTACCGTGTCACTTCCGGGGTGTTTTTTTTACAGATTATGCAAACATTAGAAGTTTTTATGTTATGGTTAAGTTGTAGGTGAATCCAAAATAAAGTCCATAATTTTTAACCACAGTGCGGGGCTTAAGTATACATAAAAAAAATATATATATTCTTGTAAATCGTCAAGATTACACTTAGCTTACAATATAAATATATTTATATTGAGATTTCTGACATATTAATGAATATCTCCATAACTCCTGAGTAAATAAAGCATATTATGCGTATTTTTTCTTTGACAAAGATAAGATTGAACAATTTTATTTAATAAAAAATACCCAATAAATGCGTAAGTCATTATAAGAAAATATTTGTATATACGAGTTAAGAACTGGAGTTCATACTGCATTAAAATAAATATATAATAATGATACACAAAGTTATGAAAAAAAAAAATGATCAAGTTCAAATTGTATAGACGAATAAAATTTCAGAATTATTTAAAATACTTTTAATCAGAACTATTCTACAATATTTGCTTATAATTTTCCATGTTTTGATAAAAAAGTCGATGAGAAGATTAAATCTCTAAAAAATATATTTAAAATACTGCAAAAGTATTGAAAATAACAAACATTATTTTGAAAAATTATGGAATATAGTTTAATATTTAGTTATACTCATTATATATAATAAAAAGCTAAAGAAGATAAAAAGGGACTAAAATACTGTAAGAGTATTTACTGAAAAAACAGTATTATGTTGTCAAAAAAGCTTACAAAAAAAAAAATTTATACTTCATATTTTCAATTTATTTTTTATGAAAAATAAGTATTTGTTTATTTTTAACTTAAACCTTAATGCAATAATCTTAGAACAAAAATTAGTTTCGTATTCAATAATTTCATTGTTCACTAATTTACCAAGTTTTTTCTTATTTTTTTGTTAAACTAACCGACAATAAGTAAATAGTTTTTATTTTACTTCATTATTACTTAGAAGCGTTTTAATTTTGTATTAGTATTCCTAGAAATTCCAAAATGCCTATTCACTCATTTGCCTTGCGTTTTGTAAAAACATTTGAAAATTTTATCGAAATATGTCTGTAAACACTATATAACTTGAAATAATTTTTAAACTCGAAGCTAACAATAATCAGCTACATGTGATTTAAATAAATTAACGCAGTTTAAAAATGCAATAGTACACTACTAAAATATTATAACTTTACGGCGGCTGGTTCGTGCATATCAATGAATTATTATCATAGAGTAATAATTAACTACGGAGCTCCTTGACAGTCACTCTATTAATAAGTAATCTTTTAACTCAAACAGTAGTGAACAATAATTTGATGTTGTCTTATAAATTTGATGGAAACGCCGCGCGTTAAATCCCCGAGGATCGTCGTCGTGGCTGCAGTATTGGGAAAACGGTATTCACCGACGGAAAAATAATGATCGACCGTCGAAACTTTCGTGTGTAGCGATTTGCGCCCAGCTCTGCCGCCGAATAAACACTGCAAAATAAAACTGCTCGTACACTATAATATGAAACGTAAAAGTTTAGTGACACGGCGATGGCTTCAGTCGATCAAACACTACGACAAAAATTATAAAATCACGTTATACCGAGTACGACACACACGACAGTGTGTACATTTCATTTTCTATAATTCACACACAAAATTTTGATAACGTTATAATAATTATTATGGTGTGTTTAGAATCCAATTTGACGCCATCAAAGAATATATAGGAAACGTAACGAATTCGATCAAACTTTACAGCGTCGCGTATTACATATAATATTTCCTCGTCGGAATAAAAAAAAAAAAATCACGAAATCTGTACGGTGGTCTTAACACGTAGCTTCGGTGTGTATAACACCAAAGTCTTATGAAGTATTCAACGGGGCGACAGTAACGTTGTTTGAGTTGTTTGACGGCGACACCAAGCAGGCGTAATTTTAACGTTTCCGGATGTATTCATAACTCATATCGCTACAGGTTATCGACAAAAGTGGCGTCGAAACTTCTCTGTGTCTCTGTCTCACCGTTCGCCCCTATTTCTTTGCGAGGGCAACCGCACACGCTCGTGATTTGATGTACACGTACGTAAATAGTTTATGAAAACAGAAGTATACACAATACGTGAAAACTACATACTTCCCTTTTTTATTTTAAATGTTTTCTTGTCATAAGAATAATAAACATTAATAAAATTGTGCTATAGAGTAAAAAAAAAATGTTTAACTAATGCTTGGTAATTCATTTTTTCTACATAAAAATACCATATAGGTATTAGTCTGTTCAAGAATACTTTCGATTTCATAGAATAATTGTGATATTTTTATGAAAAATTATATTCTCATCGACGTTAATAACACGATTATGAGTTAAGACTTAAGATTAATGTGATTATTGTTTATACTATAATTCATTTACTAATATTATTATTTTTAATTGTGATAATTTAGAAGGCATTGCATTTTTAAATTGTCAACTCTCAAACATAGACTTTTAGGTTTTAAAAAATCTATAAACTCAGTCACACGCGTGATTTAGTTGATAAAATAAGGGTAAGAGTCAAACATCGTTAGTTGAAAATATACAAGTGGTTGACATACTCAAAAAATAAAGCATGGAAGTTTTGTAAAGTCTACGTAGGTTTTTTCAAAAAAAAAAAAAAAACTAATGTAGTTAATGATTAAAAACATCTGTAGGTATAGTATAAAAATAAAACCTAAAAAATGCGTTGTACAGAGTCTTCTACAATTTTCAAGTTTTAAATAATACCCAATTATTCGATACTTTACTATACACTCTTTAAAATTATAATAATAAATTTAATTTTATAATTTTATATCATTATACTAATTCTTATGAGACCAATAATAGTAAAATAAAGCTATTTTCATGATATTATAAAAATAAATTAGTTATTATATTGATAACTGCCCCTTGTTCACGCGCTAATATAATAATAACTAAGGAAAGATTTTTATATATATATTATGAGAGTGGGCTTAACTTTATACGCGATATAAATGGTAAAGCATGATGGTGCAGTCAACGAGGGGCGTAGCGAATATCTTAATTAAAACCGTTGCAGGGCTAGTTAAAATTTAGGGCTGTAAAAATATAACAGTAGATTTATTACCACGGCCTCCAACCACTGCTGTCTGAAGACTTTCCGTAAACTATGGTTTACACCGACAAGCGGTGGTTGTGGTGACGTATAATAAAAACACTCGCGGACTTAAAAGCCTAGACGTTGAATCTAATTGTTTTGGCTTAGTTTAAAAGCATAAACGATTCTAATAATATTATTACTAATGTTATTTATATTAAATCATATTATTATTGTAAACTGTTATTGCGTTCCGATGACGATGACTACGCATAGTATACGAAAAGCAGACAAGGAAATTACAGGAGCGAGTCGACTCATTCACTTTATTTTTGTTTTATATTTCCATTATTTTATATACTCTCTGAAGAAAAGAAATTGCTGTTGTTCTTTCACCCTACCAGTAGTTGTCCCATCGAAACCTGCAGAATAAAAGAAACCTCTTCTTTCCTCTTTTCTTTCGCTAGTTCACAGAAAAATAAAATTTCAACGCTTTAACACTACCGTGGCAATGTGGCATGCTATATGCACTTTATGAAAAAGTCAGAAAATTATTATTATTGCTTTGAGTTTGCGTCAAACCGTCACAACTCACAATACGTTTAGGTACCGCATCGTACGTAAAACGATCCTCACCAGTCAGTGAAAATATGAAATATTGTTGACGACGACGACGACGAATCAGCTACGTGCGCTAAAGCCAACCCATCGCGTACAAATACATATTACAAACATATAGAAATTCAAAAAGCTTTGATTGTATCTATATATTTAATAAAAATAAATGTAAGCAGAAAACATTGATTTTTAACGCGATTTTCAAAAATATATCATCGCGATCAATAAGATTTACTGAAATGATATTATTGTTTTTATAGTTAACTGTATGAATAATTAATATAGAGCAAGAGTGGCCATTAACCTTAACTTCGGGAGCCGCAAATTTATAAAGTTAATTCGAGGTGAGCCACATTGTAAATGAAGATACATTTTTCATTTTAAATCAATGAAGGAACATTTATTTAAATTTAATTTTAGACCAAGATTGGTTCAAGAGCCGCATGCTGTTCGCGATCCTCGTTGTGGCCACCTCTGCTATAGAGTAAATAGTTTGTATGCTGTCTAATAGATATGGCCAATACTAATATTGGGTATAATACACATGGAACATATTTTTGGTTTTAAGGTTTAGTGTATAGATGATATTTTTGACAATAACTCTACATTACTATCTTGATCGATGTTGCTCGTGAAAATTTCTATAGCCGTTTTTAAGAAGCTTTTTCTTTTTAAAAAAATTTCCTACACATACATAGGTCATGAACAAAGTATACATTTACATGAACATAATAAATAAAACAAAAAAATATATAACATATTATAGGAATAATCCAATTCCGTATAATTTGCGATCGAATTTTGTATACAAAAATTTAATTACCAAAAAAAATACATAATATAATACTCTGTTGTTATACTACGTTAAACATATAACGCAGTTTTGTAAAAGGAATTTAAAATATAAATATAAATAATTACTACTAAAAATGTAGATTTTAATTTTTTTAAGGAATAATTTCAAATATATTTTTGAACCGAAATGTGCATTATACTATTATACAGTATAGTAATTTGATTTGGAAGTGAAAAATAATTTTTACCACAGAATAATTTCGGAAACCCATTTTTATAAATGCTTTATATTATAATGCCTTATAATTTTCTGAGAAACTTGACACATTTATTTTCCGTTTTTGAACTCGGAAATACCCTTGAATAAGTGTATCTATAAATGGAACAGTTCTTGTGGTCGACGATGTATGTTTGTGTTTGTACAACATAAAGTACATATTTTAATGGGTTGTCTCGATTATATTTCTTGCATCAGTCCGTTGAGTGCTGATGACGGCAATAGCATGACCAGTAGATGATTACAACAGTATATAATATGACATAGGGATTGTCAGCTTAAGTATACAACATCAAAACGGTAATTCTGATTTTAAATTTTTCTAAGGTAATATATATAAAATAAATATAAAAAATTTTAATTTATTTTAAACATTCGAATCACGTGAAACTAATTCAAAAAAAAAAAATAAAAATAATAAAATGATTGCCTAATAAGATACTCATATTATAATTATATCCCTTTATAAATATAAATTTTATATTTTTCAACTTTTAATTTTCAAAAAAACAATAATAATAGCAGTAACTGATTATTTAACGTATTTTTACATAGTAACAGTGGCGTTTTGAATGATTTGAACAGTTTGAAAAATCAAGCGTAAACCCTTTTTTTAGTGTGAGCAAATATAACTATTTTATAATTTCAAAAATAAATTTTAAGAGGATAAGGATTTTTCTTATTCTACGTACTGAGGAAAGTGAATGTTTTATAAAAATCAAATATTGCACTTGTTTCATCGTCTTCAGTTGCGGCTAAATGACGTGAAAGACTTACATTTATTTAATCGACTTAGTTCAGTAGGAAATATATAGACATTATCTACAAGTAGCACTCATATGATCGAGTTGTAGAGGAAATTACTCTTAATGAGAGATTCTTGTTTATTAGTTGTAAATTTTAATAGGATTAATGATTTACCCTTTTACTTGTTCGAAACCAAAAATATTGGTAAGAAATTATTTGTTGGCCAAAGTTATAGATATTGAAGCAGGTGAAAACGTACTCGTATATGTTTATAAGCGCGTATATAGTTAACTATGAACAGATTTCCAATATTTAAGTAGGTAATATAACATTATTATCAAATTATTAGAACAAATAAAAACTATGTGTATTTATACTGAAAAATATTACTAATATAAAAACATTTTACATTATCTTAAAATAACATACTTGAATTCAAATGTTTCTTTAAAACATCATAATAAATAGATTTATTTTTTTAGGATTTCGTAAATAAGTCAGAATATTTGGTCACAATTTAGTGAGAATTTTTACTGGTATGTGTCCAAAATAGATCGGCTTTTCTTGAACCTAATTTTATTAAGCCCTGTTGGTCTGGAATGGATAATTTTCTGACGAGATTTAATAAGTAGAAATTGTTTGTTTAATTTGTAGATTGAGTTTGACTATTTCGGGTTATGTTCACATACATTGACATCATCTTACTGAGTTTCCCTGTTTTTAATCATCGATATTGATTACCTGTCTATAGAACCTTTAGTTGCGTTAATTTTGTGAACCTGTCGGTCTGCTATACTAGAAATGTGTGGTTTTCTGTCAACATATTTTAAATAGATTATGATGGAAAACCTTACTTGGTGTTATCTATTGAGAATGTATGCTTATACTTTACCTAAAAGGAGTTTATATGGACGTGATTTTATCGGGTTTCTGCCCGATCATCCGACTGTTTGTGTTATAAAACTTAGGTGTGGTTATGTTTTATATTTCTAAAAGTTTTGGTAGTTGATTCGTGTATTTTAAATTCTTTATTTTACAAATAAAATATAAAGAGTTATTAAATATTATAAATATTGTAGAATTAAGTAAAAATACAAAAAGATAAATCAAAATTTTTGATTTATAAAAAAAAATAAGCTCAACTTTATTATTTCTTATTAAAAACAAAAATACTTTACTTTATTAAAAAAAAAAATAAAATAAATAATATTATAGACTGTGTTTTTTCTACTTTAAGTTAATAAGATATATAAAAAAAAAAAAAAAATGAAAATGGTCTTAAATCATCATAAATTAATGACATTCTATAGTTTTATAGAAATAAATGTTATTTAATTGTTAAACCAATCATCGACAAAGTAAACCTGTATTCTAAATATTATTATTACATTGATATATCATTAAATTATTATTTTTTTTTACATAATTTGCATAAAACAGTTAAATTATAATAATTAAGTATAATATAATAAAATAAAATAATTTCCATACATAAATGATTAATAATTTTATAAGAAAATAACCATCTACGCAAATCATTGAGATTAAAAATACACAATAACCTTTATACCAAATATTTTTTTTTATATATATATTCAAGTGACCGAACTGGAAAAGTTTTTTTATAGATTTTTTTCTTTGAATACTTGTTGTTTTCAACTTCTTCTGAGGATTTCAAATTTACCTCTCTTCTTTCTTTTTCATTCTCAACAACTACAAACACATTAAACATACACGAGCACGTCGGCACATCTGCAGTTGTTCTTTCATGTTGAAACAACTTCTGAGGCTTCATTCCATTTTACACCTGCTCTGTTCAAAAATATTTCCAAATCGTTTGGTTCAAGTATAAATGTTAAAATATACATAAAAGCTTTATTCGTATGTTTCAAGTTTAGTGTTTTCTGAAATTATAGAGTTAATATTGTATTATTATTGCTTTGTTCTTTTTTTCTTCTACGAAAATATCGATTTACTCTTTACATCTAATCAAATAAGAAACAAGTTTTGCATACACTTATATCCATTGCTTCCGAGTTACTATAAATAATTAAAGAAAAATTTTCAGATCTATTTTATTAATACACATGCAGTATACACACATAGATTTAAATAAATTTTATTGTAATAGTTGTATGAATTACATGTTTAAATATATATGTATATAGTATTTTATTTTACTTACGACACAGTTTTAAATTATTAACAGTATTATCAATCAGAATTAATTTAGAATTAAAACTAAGTATCACAAACTCGCAAGCATTTTATATTATAGGTTAATTAATATTAACACTGGCATTTATATATTATAAAATATTCTCCATTTATGAAATCCACATATAATCCATAAGAAAATCCGTTATTTTTTAACACCTTTCAGGTTTATTTTTTTAACAGTCTCTAAGCACTAATAAAATAAACTTTGATTATATTATATATAATATACTTATTATTAGATTATATTAATTCAGTAAAAGTTTTACTTGAGTCAATCAATGAGTCGTTGTCTCCACTCTGATTCGTGTAAATATTTAACTACTGTATGTAGTTAGGTAGGTACTTTAATAGTAACCTAGCTTAGTAACCTATAATATTTGTAATCAAGGATAGAACATGATAAATAGCTTCGGATATGATTGAATTTCGAGAAAAAAAAATGAATTAAAATATTTCATTCAGTTATTTAAAAAAAAACTTAATAGTTCTCTTTATCTTTTATGTTCTTCAAAAATAAGATTTCATAAATCATTATTGTACAACGTATTTTATGGATCACGAATAATTGTCTTCTATTTAAAATATATTAAACTTGTTTCAGGTATCGTGGATTCGGCATCGGGACATACATCTTCTCACGGCGGGAAGATATACCTATACAAGTGACCAACGGTTTGAAGCCATTCATGAACCACATTCAGAAAACTGGTCTTTAAGAATAAAATATCCACAAAAAAAAGATTCTGGTATATACGAATGTCAGATAAGTACAACACCACCTATAGGACATCCTGTATACTTAACTGTGTTAGGTAAGTCCATATTAAACCATTATGTTCAAATATAAATTGTAAAACGTATTTTAGTATAAATGTAGTGGTAGATTTCATGATATTCTTTATAAATTGGCATACGAAAACATGATATCAATTATGGTTTCGTGTTAAATTAATAAAATATATTTAATAAAAATCGTGAGTTGCAAAATACAAGCATTATTGATTTTTTTTTTTTTTCAGAAGTATATTAAATTAACTAAATTTCGATATCATTTTGCTAAGCTATTTACTTATATATTATATTTTCAGTCCACTAATAATATTCAATCACGTACGATTTCGAATCCTAAATGAAGCGAGAAAAGTGAAAACTATTGATTTTTTAATAAACTGTTCACATTTTTATTTTTTGTATCTGTAAACACTTTTTGATAACAATGAAATATTGTTAAGTTGTTTTATACCATATTATCTTCTACTGATTGTTATTACCAATATTACTAACCAAATATTTAAAGTTACATTAATCTGAAATCTGTAATCTCAAGTAATTAATTATAAAAAAAAAATCTTTTACAAATTTACAATACAAAAACATAACAATATAATTATGCTAGTTTCGTATAGCAAGTAATTAATGAAGTTGAATTTAAGATAAAGAAAAAATTCTACACAGAAAATGAAACGACAAAAAGTAATACCTCTTTGCTATCATAAAAATGAATAGCTTATAAATTTAATATAAATATTATTTTTTATTTTTTAAAATTGTTGCAAAGTCGTAATAATTAAAATTTGTATACTATAAAAACTTTTATTATTAACTTACTTAAATTAACACTAAAAGTTCAATAGAAAACTCGTTTAAGAAGAAACATAACTGCTGAATTAACTATTCTAAATTAATAGCATTATAACTTTTGAATACGCGAAAAGTACTGCGAATACGCACAATAAAACGTAATGCAATAATATATAATGTATTATTTAGCATGAATTACAAATTATTATATATACTATTTAATAACGTTATGGTCTATTTATGGAAGCTGTTGTCGTGTATTTTATTTAATGTTGCAATAGTATAATATATTGATATATTGTACTTTATTTTTGAATGCTATTTTAAGAACATTCCGCCAAATATAAATTAGCGTTAAGAAACAAATATCGATTAATCATTCTTTGAATTTATTAATGAAAACCATTAAATCTATGAGTTAGTAAATATATATTGCCTTCAACATTTCGAATAAAATCGTGTTGATCGACTTGCACGTTATTCCGATGAATATTAGACCTATGCTCAATATATATTGACAATAATGTAATGTGATTTTTCGATCAGTTCGTGGTTATATATGTATATATAACATATATATACCTTTTGTGATAATATGGAGATCGGTTGAAGAAAACCCTATTGGACTGAATAGTAAACATTGTATAATACAGTTTATTCATCGATATTCCTTTTCTATCTACAAGTACTAACCTAGAAAATAAATGATGCGTTAATAATAGTTGAATATAATATATATACATTTAATATAAATATATACATATATATATATATATAAATATATAAATTCATCGTGGTTTATTTATGCTCAGCATTCATTTGCTTAGTAAAAACTAAAATTGTGTGTTTACTTTTCATAACAAATAATATTTTGAATTTCTTATTTATAAGCGTTTTATTAAAAAAAAAAAAATTTAAGTCATACAAGACACTGGTGGAGAAAATTGATGCTATACGTTTTGATTATGTCTGAATTTGTATAATATTTTATACGAAAATACAATATTTACGTTATAGGAACATCATACAAACTTATAAATATATATATATATATATATTAGGTACAAAGGATAAAATATTAAAAAAAAAAAATGTTATTGTTTTCAATAATACATACTAGCAGATTATCATACTACAAATATGTGAAATATATTTTAATAAAACCTATACTTTAAAATAATATAGTTTTATAGCGGCAGACGTTAAAATCTATAATAATATTATAGTCGTTAAAACGTCTCCACGAAAATAATACATACCCTCGGCGGTTTAACAAAATATTTTGCAAAACACAATAGAAATAACAAACGATTCTTGGCATTTAAATAAATTAAATCATTGCTTCGATTCTAGATATTATTATGTACGTCGATATGAATAAGTATATATAGTAACATGAAAACACATGCACGGACGGGGAAACAAGTTGAATGTAAATTAGGAGACCCCCGTTATCCGATTAAACAAACTGTGCGCGAGTCAGTATTATCGTATGGGGACACACGAGCGTGACTCGGATCCTCGGGAAACTTTTTTTTTACGTTATATCTTTTTTTTTTTTTTCACTAGATAAATTTACATGTGACGATATAACCTGGTCTCGTGGGATGAAGTAAAAAATGCGACGCTGAAAAAAGTTTTCTTTGGTTTAATGTAACCAATAAATCTAACGACAACCTATGGATGAGCAGGTCCTTTCAACGAAAAAAAAAGATCATTCATAATCATTCGCAAAATTCGTTTCGTTAAATAGCTTAAGCGATAACTAATTTATTTATACGAGTAATATAATATATATAAAAAAAAATTCGACGTATAGTTAGAGTTCAAGCTTCAGATAATAATTTTATTGTATGGATGGGAAAATAGAAAATGTAAAATATAAAGACTTATATTAACATTACCAAAATTGAGAAACATAATATATATATATATATATATAATACTGTCTATTGTTAAAGTTTGTAGACATTTATAGCATAATTTATAGTGTCTCATTAAGATCAATAAAAATGACTTTAGCAAGTATCACATTACATATTGTAGGTCAGGACAGTAAATATTACCAAAAATGTGTAAAATATATGTAACAAATATATATTACAATAATATGTTGAAACTTGTAGTTATTTTCAATTCAACTTTTGTTGACTTTTTTCACGAATGTGCTTTTTACCGGCATTATATAACATATAAATATACAATAAACAGACATATTCTAGTGTAGTGAATGTTGGTACCAAGAAATAAAAAACTGATTCCAGAGGTACTTTAAAAGAAAATAATATTATAGGTACCTTCTATAAGCAATTCTCAGACAATTTCTGATGAAAAATGGATCCAAAATTTTCAGCACCCTAAATAAGTTTATCAAACTCCGATTCGTATAATAACTATTTGAAAGTATCACAGTCATATTGAAATTATGTAGGTTTGTTAAAACACACGATATTATACATATCGCCGTTGAAAATTATTTTTCACTAGTGCAGGGCTAGATTGACATCGATAGAAAAAAAATTTTTTTTAGTATTATACGTATTATTGTGTATTCATCCGTTCATTAAACACGTATAACGGTATATAACCTAATCCGAGAGCTTTCGAGTAATAATTTCAATTACATATTGTAATAATTTATTAAACTGCGAAATAGGTGTATTTCCGAATCACGGTATTACCATACAATACAAATTGTGATGATAACACTGTTATTTTTTACGGCTTAATTAATATCTAATTCGACGTCTTGCATAAACGGTTTTTTCGAAACGGCTAAACTGAATGTGTTTCCTATCGATATTATAAAAACACATCGAACCGCTGCAGCGTAAGCACTAATAATTTAATCGGTTTATTTCGATGCGATATTCCACGAACACCGTGATCATGGATTTAATGTCACTATAGAATAACTGTTTTTTTTTTTTCGATACAGACACCCACACGCACACCCACATGTGTACGTACATACTGTAATACCGATATCATTGATATATATTTTTAACCCGCCGGCGGCATTCGGCGTTTTAGATTGTCACTAACCAAAATAGGAAAACTCCTCCGGCGAACGGAAAAGTGTGCGTAGGTACAGCGTAGGTATAGTGTTCTGACACGGGAAAACTCTTATCATACGACGGTTTTTATAACACCATACAATATTATAACACAAGACAATATATCATATTAAATAATAATTTATAATATCAACTCATTTCGCACGGTATTATAATACGTAGTATAATATTGATTAGGGTAGTGTTGAAGCGCGCGAGACACACGCGTGAGCTTGGAAAAATAAAACATAAAATTGAAGTAAATTCGGTGAAAAATATAATATAATAATATACCGAGTGAAATGAAACTGTTCGTGGCAACGCGACAATGTCGACGCTGTCATAATACGACTATACCACTTTAGTGCTGTATATGAAGTATATGGTGCGTTTCTTTTTCACTGCTGCGATCGTGTCCTCTCTGTGAGAGCGTGTGTGTGTGTTATAATGAATACCTTGCTTTTCCCCGATTCGAACGTTAAAAGAAAATTGCTTCCTTGGTCTTCGTATTATTATATATTATATCTACGTATCGCGGCAAACGCAGCATTCCGAGTACAAGACAGAAACGGTGATAATAATATACATAATACATCCAAATCGTTTTACTTGAAATGATAATGTTTCGCCTTTTTTTTTCACATTATATATATATATATATATATACATATACTTGAATAGAAATATATGTTCGTATACATCCATATCACTGTATGACATAAAAATAACGAATAAATAAAATCGTCTCGTTCAGCAATAAACGATTATTTATTTCATTCACGTAAACCTAGTGTTGTTACGGTGAGCTCGAAGTTTAATTTTTATTAAACGCATGATTTGCGAATCGTTTTTAACTGTATGAATTGGAACAAAAAAAAAAAGTTCGACTTCCCCCGGGTGTAATAATTGATCCGAGGCAAAAAAAAAAAAACTTAAAAAAATAGAAAGTTTAAAAAAGTTTATATATAATATTATGAAACATGCGAGCACAGCACATAGCAGTACAAAATTCAACGGTAACTGTCTTATAGTTTATAAAAAATTAGTTTTTTCGTTCGAAATATGATTTATATTAAAACACGTTTAAGTCATATTATGTAGACACGTGTTTAAATAATTTCCTTGATAAATATTTTTTTTATTCAGTTATTGTGTTTACTTGATAAATAGTAAACTAATATCATAAAACTCATAATATGAATTTTTTTTTAATTTAATTTCTTTATGAGTTAGTTTATTCATCTCGCAGCTTTATGATAGTTATACTTTTGTGCTTCATAATTTGTTAAATATCTTGTTACGATTTATATACTGTTTCAAAGTACAATTTTAATAGGCAGGAGGTATCAAATGTTATGTATATTAACTGTATAAACCAGTTATTGTTTTGAATTGTATTACACGAACGCATCATATCCTATTATGTCTATGCTGTCTAGCCATATACTTTAGGTAAATATATTATATAATAAATGAGTTTTATATTCAAATATTTAACGAAAGAATGACATTTTCAAACACAGAAAATGATATCATACATAAAATGTTAATCCATGCACTTCAATAACATATTACCTACTTTATTTTAAATGTATATAATATTATTGTTTTCATGCTGTCAACAAACACTTAAAATATGTTTTAATTTACTACCTAAAATATTTTTCAAAAGCATTGTAATTATATAATTTACGTTATATATTATGTAATAACATATTTAAAGTTGTATTGTTTTTTTTTTTTTTTTTTTGAAACAATGTATTATTCTGTGGACGAAATATCAAAATAATACATTTGAAAAGACTTTTTTCACAATATTATAACTTCTTCGAGTTTGATAAATACTTAATAACCCGAACACCGTTTTTAGTTCTTGTAAGACGTTATTCAAGAGTAGATATAAAATAATAAAGAACTATACTAAAAAGAAGAAAACAATTATTTTATAAAATTATAATTAGGTACATAAAATATTCTTAATGGGATTTCCTATAAATTATAAAATTTAGTACTAAACAAACTTTTAATGGGTTAAAAATTGGTCAATATGTTAATTTATTTTACGTTTTAATAAAGTATTGAATATATTATTATTTTACAGGAAAAAAACAATTGAGAAAGCAATCTAGAAAAAGATATCATTTAAATTACAAATTAAACTTGAAAGGAGTATCTTATTTATGTATTTTTTTATCTTTTTACCAATGCAAAATGTAATGTATTTTATCTTTTACAAAATATGAACATTGGTAATCTTTTAAATGAGTAAAAAATAAGCAATGTTAAAACACTGAACAAGCTTGGTAAGTGAATGATTTCAAAACGTTTTCCTTTATAATTCCTTACAAACAATACTCGACCAATAGATAATTAACTTTATTAAATTTTATAATGCACAATGGCGTAATACAATTACGTCTAATATCAGTAGTTAAGTAGTGAAATTGATATTAGCTCTAGTATAAGATAATGGAAGTAGATGTAAGGAATAATGATTGTACCATAGAATAAATATTATTGATACTAATATATTAATGTTATTCTGTGGTTGTACCAACTAAATTTGATATCAACAAACCAACATAATAAAAACAATAATATATTACTATTCAACAAGGGTTGATATAGATAATCTACAGAACCCAAACAATAACAATAACAATGATAGCTTAATAATAATAAGACTGCAATTTCAAAACACTTTTAAGTTGTTCATAACATTTTGAAACCTACAAGCTTACAATAATTCTATTAGATTCTAATATAAAGGTATACCTGACAAAAGTACTTGCTGAGTGAAAATTACCAAACTAATTGAAAAACGATTAAACATCTATTTCTTCATTTGTAAATGCAAATTATTTCCATAATCAAATCACAATAATATAATTTGTAAAAAAAATGTTATCATTTCAGTTTTTTCTTACTTGATAGTAACTAAATACATATAATTATTATTGTAGGTTTTCACGATTATTTTGAAACAAATGAAACATTTAAAAATATAAATATATTATTCATTAAATATTACAAGCTATCCTTAAAAACGAAATAAATAACTGTTTTTTTTTTTTGCGTATCATTTTGAACTGAAAGTAATTTATATTCCTATATTCATAACTGTTGATTTATCATATTTATTTATATTATAAAAAATATTTTTAATTTATAACAACAAACCACTTATACATCATTTTAGTTAAAATAGAAGAACACCCACTTCATTATTTATTGGCAATTAAATACTTTCAAGTGGAAAATATGTGTATAATAAACGTAAATATTTGACCCTAACCTAAACCAAATTACGCATAAAATATAAAAAAAACATTATATACATTTAATGTACAAATATTTTAGACTTTCAGCGGAATAACACACACATCATTGTAAAAATTAATTTTATTTTTATTCGTATTATGTCATCATTTTTGGAGCGGGAAAAATGTTTTAATTTTCAACTTTGAACGTTAGATGAGTAAATCACTCTACGCAGTGTATAATATGATGGAATATGCCACACTATGAAGTATTTTATACAGACGAAATGATAATATCACTTATGTACGTATACAAAATGTTTATCATATCATTAAAAGCTCATATTGTCATTAAATAAGTGTATTTTTAAAAACATTTTTTCCGTCTCAATTTTAGTTCATTACAGCCTATTTTTTAAGTTTCAACTTTTTAAACATCAACATATTTTATTGGTTTTATATTCATTCCAAAAATAAATATTATTCTGATATTTTTAACTGTACAAGGACGAAACAGTGAGTGGGTGCAAAAGGAAAATTCCAAAAAAAAAGTTTGTACACTAACTATATACCGTTTAACTAAACTTAAAATACTAAACTAATGAACTGTTAGTGTTCACATCAATTTTTATTTATAAGTCTTCGATAAAATATTCTACTTTGGAAAATTAAATTCAAAACTTATATTGTGGTATTTAAAGAAAAAATAACCTCGTTTTGGTTCTACACTATTGCTATTGCGATTTCAGGGCCCAAAATTATTATTCAGAACAGGAACACGTTTTTGCACCTCTCTTATTATTGGTGCCGACGTCGGCCTTTTACGAATTATCTCGACGACGGTTCGGGCGGCATAGCGCGTATTGTACCGTCACAGCTATAGGATTCCAGGAATTAGGATGATCACACTGAGACTTGACGTCCGAAAATGGCATTTTTATGCGACTTTGATACAAGTAGGTAAATTGTCGAAATAGCGACGTCCTCCGCACAATATATAGGTATGTAATATGTGTGTACGGTCGCAGTTCGCATAATATTATATACAAAACGACGCAGTATATTGCTCTATAACATTAAGCTTAGGTATATACGACGCGTATATGCGTACAACTCATATTATTATGTGACTTCCTGATACGAATTTTTCCGTTTGTATATTATACGTACTACAACGCTCCTTTACATTCGGCTTGCGTCCGCATCAGTGATTCGACTTATTCGTATTGGAAATAATTCAATCGTCTAAAGAAACGAAACGCGTTTTGTATGTCCGCGCGCATAACGTACACACCCATATTATCATACGCTGCGTATATCCTAATATAATACGTTACAGCAATCTTATTTCGGAAACGCGTGTATAATAGTAAACGCTATAGGTATGCACGCGTTATTAAATTTTCTGTCTGTATTTACGTTTACCGTAGAAGTATAATGTAATATAGTCTACGTACAAATAGGTCTGTTTGCAAATTGTCAAATTATATTTTATAGACATGAATATCGTTTGAAATTACGGACGGAAGAAGCTCGACGTACCGTCATAATATATAGTGTATTTCATATAGGTAGTGCTATAGTTTTAAATATAGGTATATACTAGGTATATACTATATAAGAGGTATGTGTGTTGGCAAAATAATTATAAGTACATAACGCGTATCTTATACCAGACACTGGATACGATTGTAACATTATCCATGTACAACTTAGTATTCTGATGATATCAAAACTTTCAGAAGTATTTAAAAAAAATTGGATTTAAAAAAAAATTGCAACCTGTACAAGGATAATTTTAGTAACGTTTGTGACAAATGAGTACCTACGTAACAAAATATACTATATTTTTTTAATTTTAAATTATGCACTTGATCATTTTATTCACAAAATATAATAATATATCTATAGGTATAGAAAAAACTTTTTAAATTAGCTATTTTATAAGGTTTGACTATTTATATATCGATAATCCGTTTAAATGACCAACAAATGTTTACACACAAACCTTTTTTTTTTTATGTTTATTAAAAAAATAATAATCAAATTTCGTTTTAAATACAATATAATGTTATAAAATTAATTTTTTTTTTGTGAATAAATTTAAATAACAAATTCAATCATAGTGTTTGATAAAAATAAGATATACGATGTATACACATATATAATATATATTATATACCTATTATTTATCAATTATTGATGTTTTTGAGTTATTTATTTTTTTAATCATCTCTAAAAAAGTATTTAAAACCATAATCCAATAAACAAAAATTAGGTACTTCATTACTTCTTTAATGTATAATTATTAGGAAACTTGATCCATTTACCAATAAACGAGTTCAGTACATGTATATTTTTAAGGCATAAAGATTCATCGTTTTTGAATTAAAAATGACAATGCGTCCACCATAAGCCCTGCATGTGTATGTGGCTTATCCTACGTGCAAAGTATATCCGGATGTTTTCTCTTTTTTAATCCAAAGCGACACGTTCAGAGATATGAATTAATTACTTTTTTTTGTATGTATAAACCTTCCATTTTTATGATACAATATAATAAAAAAAAAAATGTTTATTAAATAAGCTAAAACCACTTCCATATAATAATTTTAACTTAACTTAGCATTATTATTATAACCTTTATACACAAAAATTTTATATTTACTTAACATAATAATTATTAAAATAAAATGCATAGTTTTTGTATTATATTTCTAAGAAAATAAATCAATAATGTTGACCGCTGTTTTAAATCTACAGATTCAAAACATTATAAATATTATAATACCGAAAAACTGAAATCATAATAATTGTAGTATTTCTTCTTTTGACATTTAATACTCTCTAAGAGTTTTTGCGGCCATTAGAGTGTCACATAATTTCTCTCGACCCACAATATTATCTCAACCAATTTTTATACTTCCATTCTATCAAGGTATTAATTTACAACATCCAACTATATTTCCCTGTGCCAATCTCTAGGTATTTTTTTCCATGTATTCATGAGTTCATAACTGATGTTTGATTCCAAACTTTCCCAATCATTGAATCATCTGCCTTCTTACGAAGTCAATGAATAAATTTAGTTAAGATTTATTTTTCAATTAAGCCAATCGTACTGTATGAATTAATAAACAAGTGCAATAGAATAAAATACAAGATTTTAATTTGGAAGATCGAAGGCCGGAAACTGTAAATGGTGTGGTAAGGGTAGTTGATTTTAAGGGTATAGTGTGTTTATAATTGTAAAGACTAGATATTTTATAATTCAATTTTTAACTATAATATTATAGACATTGGTTGTATTTGAGTATATTTAAGTTTTTTTAATCATTGTGAACGTTATGTAGTTTTTTCTTTATTTTTACTGCGTGTAACTTATATGTAAAAAATATTATATTATATTGTGTTATTTAATGCACTATCTTGGTAGTTGTAATTACTTCTGCCCTCGATATGATATTAAACTGATTGCAGATGCGTCTTGATGCAATCGTATACAGAGTTTGTTAATTCTACGATATTATTTATATCCTAATTCAATTTATATAACATGTATTGTTATGCATTCACGTTCATTATTGTCATAAAATTAAGGTAATTTGAACACCGTTTAAAATATGTCATTGTATTTTATGTATATTTTATTAACTATAAATGCGAATCTGATAGTGATTTTAATGAGATATTAGTTTAATATCTCTATAAAAGTATAATTACCAAATCGAGGACTTATATTAAACCTATCGTTATTGTAATCGATAACTTGATGGGTTACTCAATTTTACCTAACAATATGTTTGAGCATTTTGAGACACCAGTATGGACAGCAATTATCAACCAAGTAAATATATATAATAATTATATATGTATTCGAACATTACTATTTAGCTATATATATTATAGTCTCGGAGGCTTTAAATAACTTAATAAACGTAAGTTATAAGTATACAATAAATACTATAGCAATTGAATGGGTCCTAACTTAGCTAGTTAATTAAAATTTAAACTAAATTACAACAATCTATGTGATAAATAATAAATGTTATATTTAAATCGTATTATGCCAGTAAATACTTACGTTTTAAGGCTTAAAAATAAGTATGGATAGTTTTTTTATTCGCCAATATTTTCCCAAATTGCCTCTAAGTTTATAATTTGTGTCGTGTGTAACGTAGTTTTTGCTGGATAAACTATGATATTATACTGTAGGACAACGGTTCGTTTGTATTTCCGCGAAATGTAGATTGTAGATTATACTAATTATTCTACATCCCACGTGATCACAGTGTGGTTAACATATTATTATATATTTATTTATTTATTTAAACATAATCTGTAAACACTTTATACCATTATAATAGACATAATTGTTCACTATATATTTTAAGAAATTATGGTACATAAATATTTCGTTCGTTGATATTTTTTATTCCTTAGAGCAATAATTACACCAACACCATCACAAACAGATTTTTTTATTTTCGATAATTCATTTTTTTTTTTTTTTTTTAATATATTTATATTTTAATCAGTTTCACTTCAATGGTTTGCGGTGAAAATTATTAACACCACAATTCACAGTAAACAAATATAGTAGATTTTCAAAAGAGCAATATACTATTCATTTTTATTGATTAAAATTGTTCTATTCTTCGAGGACCTTTTATTTTACACTCGTCTTTCCAATCCTGAACTTCAATAATCCAATTTAATACAAAACCAATCACATAATATATGTACAGTTTCGTATCTTAAGTTTTGCCAATTCTGTATTTTATTATTAATACGTTTTAAACTCATCAACAATAAAATATTATAATTGGAGTAGATATCGTAACCGGAACGAAATTACATCAATTTTCGACTACAACAGAACATTTTACAATATTATATTATTATCATGCGCATCACACACGAACAGACCGCCACTTTAGATGATAGAAATGTAAACTACCGCATTACATTTTAATCGTATATTTACTAGTCAACCGATGAGATTCTGAAATGAGCAGAAACAAAATATTTAAGCAGATGTTTCCATTGGGTCACTTATTTAAGATCAAACTTCAACGACCGTGATAAAGTCATTGATGTGGTCGTAGAAAGTACGATATAAACTATTAATTTCGATTAACAAATTTAATGTAAGTATTATTAATTATAAAATTCGATATTCGACGATCGAGTTGTAAAGTGTATTGTTGAAATTAAATATTTCATATATGTACGAAAGAAATAGTTCTCCAAAAAAATAAATGAAAAAATATCATTCATATCAGATTTTGTGAACAAAAATAAAATTAATGTTTTACTATTTTTATTAATAATTATAAATTAAATTATTTAAAGTAAAACACGCAAAAAATATAATAAAAACATATAAGCTTATTTGTATGTTTTTAAATTGAAAACACAATTTTATTGATTTTAGTTCATTATAGAAAGAAAATGTTTACTACAACAAACAATACTCTACATCTTAACGTAGGAAATCCTGCTTTACCTTACAAAATTCATCAGAGCTGTATATTTAATACCAAATTATAAAATCAACTTTGCTTGGGATATGCAAGGGATTTGGCGGACGGTGTATGGACTTTATTCTGATTATGGAGTTTCCCCTATTTGATATTACATGAAACATTCAAACACAACGGGTTATTGTGATTTAAATATATATTTTGCATTTAGATCACGCATAAATAATGTCGAATAAAATACATTAATTACTATAAAATTCAAAAACTAGCTATAAATCGTGAACAAGTTTTTAACATTAACAAATCGAAATATTTTTTTAAAAAAAAATACAAAACTAAACGAAATTTTTATAATATTAATATTGCAAAGTTACATACACTAATTTGAAAATTATAAATAGGAAACTACATAGTATATATTATATATTATGAAATAATCGTCGTATATACCTATTAATAAGAATTTTATTGATACTATTATTTATTTATTAACTATTTATTTTATAGGAATATTTTTTAGGGTTATTTACGTTATTTATTTCGTATAGGTGGTAATAAAATTAATTTTAAGATAATTTTATAACGCTCAAACTTTGTCCGTAATACGCCTAAATATGAAATATGTGCCACGAGCAACAGCGAATTTATAAAACCTCCGTAATACTTTTGACGCATTTATACATACATATATAATAATATTAAATATGTATTATAATCTATTATATATACATTTAAATGTTATTATTATTTAAACTTCGCAGCAATCATTCAACAAAAGTTTTGTGACGTTGACATGATGCCTTCGGCCTTTTTTATTGTGTTGGTGGACAATTGTGAAAAAAATGTCCAATACATTTTGAATTGCTTTATGCAAAAAATAAATTAAATTTAAATTTAGTTTTATTTCGCATATCTTGGTATATATCTTAAAAACAAAAATATTCCACCTAGTGCACTTACTTTTTTTCCATTCGAATCAAACTGTATAGTCACTGTAATAGAATAACTTAGACAGTTTTTTTTTTTTTTTTAATTAATCAAAATGGCACCAGACATTTTACTCGCTGCCACTATTACAAAAAAAAAAAAAAAACTGTAACTGAAAATTGGTTCATTCTGTCGTAAAATAAAATGTCTTATCTTTAATTTTGTCAATTAGGTTTAAAATCAATCGGTCATGCAATTATTGATGTTCGGTCTGTGTTTAAACGTGCAATGATTTTTATTGTATTTCAACATTGTCTCTTTCCATGTATTCGGTATAATAATATGTATATACAAAACTACACATAAATATTAAATCCCGTGCGCAAGGTAAAAAATATTAAAAAATAAAAATGGGAAAATATAATACAAATATGTATAAAAAATGATATCGTATTCTAGCCAAGCATTACATTCGCATGGTGACAATTACTACGGCGAAAAAATATATTGGGTCCTACGAGGATGTAGAGACACCATTCTAGATCGAGTGTGACAGTTTTTTAATAGAAAATACTGGTGACGCCGACACGTGTATGAGTGTTACACTTTTTATTTTCATATTATTACACCGTTGGTACTGTTCTACATTAATATCTTTTTTTCTAATTACATTTCATTGTTATAATTACATAATGTTCAAATTAAACATCCCAGAATAGTCGTGTTTGATGGTAATTTACTGTCAAACAAATAATTATTATATTGTTGACTATGTAGGTATGGCACTTTTTTTTTAATTTTAATCATGAATGATATTGAACGCAAATCAAATAATTAGAAATCCAATAAAAATATACACAATATACCATATTAACTTAAATCGTAATCAATCAAGAACTCTTAAATCGAATGTATTTACAAAACAATGTAATCATTTTAATCCTAACTGACATTGAAATAAAATCCTTTCTGAAAATTACACCATCGTTATCCACAAAATACGGATTCATTGACATTTGATTTAAATTTTTACTTTAGGTTTTGTGTTTTTATGTAAATAAAATATTACTCCAGTTATTTTTATTGATCATATATTTTTTGTCTTGAGGTTTATAAAAAAAAAATTATTTGCAGCATATATGTATATTCTATATATTATAATTTATAAAACTTTACTATATAACTACTATACTTATTGAAAATCTTTTTTAAATATAAAATATTATTTCAACATATTCATTGAAAACCCATTTTATTGTTATAAAAAAAAAGAAATATTGAACGTTAATGTTTAGTATTAAAGTTGTAAAATATTATGAATTATTTATACGCACTCTAGTTTTTGTTTTTAAAAAAGAAAAGAAATTTAATATTCAGAATTAGTAATTATTTGTATTTGCCTACACTAGTCGATTTTTTTTTTTATTATAATCGATGAAATACACACAATAATAGCACTTTTTCGTATATTCAAACCAAACAAACTTAAATCAACATAATACATAATAATATAGTGTATATTTTTAGTCACCTTTAAGTACTATGCATAGAATAACGGTTTGAATTTAATACATAATAAATATGAAATCAATAAAATAGTTATTTGATATCATTGTTTCTATGAAACATAAATAGGTATGATTATTATTAGGACATAAACAATCGGGTGAGTTCACACGAAACTATTTTATTTGAAAAATACACCATTATTACATAATCAATAGCCTAGTTATAATACATAATTATACATAAACGCATAAACAAATTACAAAATAAACTGTCCACATAAAGCAATTAATATCAGTATAATAAAAAGATATACCTAATTTCGATAAATTAAGTGTATATTTTAATTATATAAGTATGTTTTTTTTTTTCAAATCGTATAGTTTGAGCAATGAATAAATCAAAACATTATACATAATATAACACTATTTGTGTTTCACTGTACAGTAGTAAAATATCTAATTATATAACTGACAAATAAAAATGATTTCTACTTATTTTAATTTCAAAGAGTTATCAAACGTTACAGACATAATATAATTTACTATTTTATTAAATTCTGTTACACCGACATACACGCGTTCAAATTATAGTTTAATACGCAATACAATTCCAATATGACGTTATATTATAATATTAGACAATAAACTAACCCACGACATTAGTGTAGCTAAATTGCCTATCCAAGACGCCGCGTTACCATATTTGTTTTAATAATATTATAATAATATAATAATACAGCATGATATTTTTAGTACACCAGTTGTGGGATAATCTTTAGGAACGTTGAAATCACGTTTTATAGATATATTTATTAGTTTTGTGGTAAGTTAAATACTTAATTTCCGAAATGAAATACCGATCACTTGTATAATATATAACGCACATTTTAGAAAATACTCTTGGTTAATGTACGCATTATATTTTATAGCTGTTAAGTCGTTTTCCTGTACTTATTATACAATATGCTCACAACTTATATAAACTTAATTAATAACTTTTAACTATTCCATGCATATTATCACAAACTATTCTGTCGTATTTATCATTACCCGATTACGTACAAACTGCGTTGCTCAAATATACGACAACAGTTATTCGAACGGTACTGATACGTATTCATAATCGAATCTCTGTGCAATTATAAAGTAAACGACCATAGTTTACTATGGAGGACTAAATAATAATATGTGTGTCTAGTTTGCGAAATAGTTTTAAAAACGTTTATTTTCATTTCAGAACCAACAACCGAAATACTGGGAGGTCCAGAGCTGTTCATTGATCAGGGTAGCACGATAAACCTCACCTGTTTGGTGCAGTTCGCACCGGAACCTCCGCCGACCGTCGGCTGGACGCACGAAAAACAAGTGAGTGGAACAATTTACGTTCTATTTTCGACAACTTTGACTAAGAAGAATGGTCCTTTTCGGATTTGGTTTTCGAAATGATACGTTTTGCTACATGTTTTTTTTTTTTTTATGAATGTGTGTGTGCGGTTCACAGCCCATAAATTTCGATTCTCCGCGAGGCGGAATAAGCCTGGTAACGGAAAAAGGGTCAACCACCAGCAGCAGATTATTAATTCAAAAGGCGTCGTCTTCAGATACTGGCTACTACTCTTGCGATCCGTCAAATGCAAATTCGGCCACCATCAGGGTTCATATATTAAACGGTTGGTTGCCTTAAATTATACTTGAAAATACATAGACGGTGGACTATTTTGTTCACATTATGCTCCGTTATTATATATCCTATTTGGGTCATAATTTTTTTTTCGCCCGCAAAAATTAGACAATTGAAAAATTATGAAGACTATTAAAATAAATGAAGGTACGTTTCTAAAAATAAAAAAAAAACCTTAGGTTAGTAAAAAAAACATAAGCCATACACAACGTCGAAGGGATGGTAGAAATGTTTAAATTAGGTTATAATTCATAATAATATAGAAAAGAACATTTCAGAGCTAAACGAGGTGTGCGTGTGATGAGTGTATATTATATAAGCGTGTGCGTGTTTACTTTGGCGGATAAACTATACCCGTATAGACCTTTTCATTTTCTTACCGATAAATTAAAATGCGTGAATATTAAATTTTAAAAATAATAATAAATTAATAATTAACCGTATTTAATAAATAACTGTTTTTGAAATATCAAATTTATTTTTATTTTTTTTATTTATTATAGTTGAAAAATATTCAATATTATATAATATTATATTACACGTTATAGATATAGTTCATATAAATTTATAATATTCATAATTTAAAAAAAAGAAAGTATCTTTAATAAGTAAAAATCCCCCACGGAGTAGGTCACTATAATAGATTATGTATTGAATTATAATTTTAATTCAATAATAAATCATTATTTACGATAAAAAAAATGATTCTGAGCGGAGACAGACTGTCAGCCAATGCTTCTATAGATATTTTATAACAAATTCATATTGCTATAAATATATTACTTTATTTATAATTAGTAATACAATAAATTGAGCTAGTTTTTGATCAAAAAATAAATGAAAATGTATATGATATATTATAATTATTATTTTATAACTCAATTATTTCATATATTATTCCTGGTGTTTATTATGCAACTTATAAATCAATACCGGCTCACCGTTTGAATGGTATGAATAGGCTCATGGTATAAATAAACAGCTTAAAAATAATAAAATTATTAATAAAATTTAATTTTGAACAGTCGATAATATAATATATATATATATATATATTTTAAAAGCTCCAATTTCCTGTTAATAATATGATTTTAATTAACACATAATTCACTCATGAGTGAATTCTTTCTCACGCAACACCAATTATGTTCCATTCTTATACATTTTGTGCACTAAAAAATAACTCGAGGCTTAATTATTTAATTAATTATCAATTCGTTGAAATGTTAACATGAAATGTCTATAAAAAAAAAATTATAAACATGGACGTTTAATATTTTCAAGAAAAACAGCATTATATTGAAAAGTCTACGTTTTTAAAATATAAAGTTGAAAAAATTTTTTTAATTAAAAAAATGGTTTGCATATTTTCTTAATTTTGTAAAATATCAAAATTTTTAAAATAATCAGGAATAATAAAAAAAAAAAAACAAGAATTTGTAAAAATGTATTGCAAAATTGTTTTATTTAAAAAAAAAAAACATTTAAATCCCACTAAAAACCTACGATATATCGCCTAATCTGTCGTTTTCCTTAAACATGTGTTAGTGATGTCTGCTGTGTTGTATTGCTGTGTAGGTCATCTGCAGCTTAGTTATGTACAGAACATTCGATGTTATAATATATTTTCTATATACAGTTTAATCAATTCGATTATAATCCAATATCTTTTCGGCGGAGATTTAAACAACCGCATCTTGACAACTGTTGTAGAATCGTCGTGGACGAGTATACTTAAACCGCCGCCGGTCCAAATGCGTATTATACGCACACGATGGTAATAAATAGTATAACGATGCCGCCGCCGCCGGTTTGGCGGTTTAGCAACTACAACAACAATATGATGATGATGCGTCGACCCTCGTCCTCGCCGATGATTATTATTATTAATAATATATAGGCACGTGACACGCAATATAATAATAATAATACATATATACGAATATTATAGCCGCGGCGATGCGCCTCGACGATAACAATAATCTCGCACAGAGTTCAATCCCATTGTTGATGTGTACACAATTAATCACAATTGGTTACTGGGTAATAATATAACACCTATAATATACAGTATATTATAGGTTCCTGTGTTATTATCATAATAGAGCACACGCCGAAGAAGAATGGTTCGCGTTCTGAGCTGCCGCAGTGGATCGCGTGATATATTATTGTGTTCGGCGAATACGCGCCGCCGTTGCTATTGTTCCCAAGCGGTATCGGTTGTTATAACGATAATATTCTTAACGTATAATATAATATAATATAAAACAACGCGAGTCGAACCGCTAAATATCGTGACTTCCGCGGTCATCCGTCGGTCCAGCCGATCCGATCGCGATAGCCGTAAGTCGCCGCGTATATATAGGTAGATAGGTACTATATAATCGTACATATGCAAATAATATAACAATGCAGTACGATGCAGTCGGCAATAATAAGGGAAGGAATATTTGATCCGGAACGTCTCGGCTCCACAAAGCTTCGGCATGTTATTAGGTAATTAAAATTATTATTGGAAACCATACACCAACTGCAATGTATGTGAATTATTAACGCCGTTACTATATGCATACGGTTCGAATAAATCATCCGGCGAAACCGCGAACTACAGCGTGCGGTTGTTGATAAGTGCAATTCAAAATAGTTCTAAATCCTAACTACGGTTAGTAGGGTTAGTAGCCGAGAAACCGCGGTGCAATCAGTGCCCCCTTAAATGTATTGCAAATAAAAACTACATTTAGAAAGTACGATAGTATAAAACATGTTAATCTGTCTATACGTTTGGATGAAAGAAAAATCTTTGCGAGGAAAGAATAATATGTTACGAGGGGACTAATTAAATAAATTATTTTCTTCCTGTTTAAAATATAATAATATTATGTAGACTGATTAGTGATATTTACAAGCTCACTGCAGGTATGACGAAGGAGAGATGAGCTTGCAAATTGTGTCCTCTGAGCGTCAAATTTCTCAACGCGAATGATGGTTCTACAATAATATTATAAAATAATTTGGTACAGAAAAAAACAACAACAATGCAAAACCGAGAAAAAAACAAAAGAGAGAAAGTAGGTAACCACTCCGTAGGTGTTGTGTGTACCACGCCATTGAGTATAAGTCACTGTAATGCGTATGCCGTGTTAAATTTTAACTCGATGATAATCATTACATGCGAATGAGAGGAGACAATCTGTCAACGTATATTGCTAAGTACAGTACAGTAGGTGAATTAAATTTTTACAGACATTACATTTGAAAATTGAATTGTATGTATAAATTATAATAATATTATATACATATATATATATATATATATACGTAAAAGTTTCTAGTTCCGTGAATAATATATTATAACTACAACAAACTAACTAAAGTTATTCGTTTAAAATCTATAAATATCTATTTTTAATGAAATTTAAAATACAATTCTCTATATACTAGATTTTTTGGTTTCTATATCATTTGCTTATGAGAAACCTTGTATTACACTTTAAAGCCATATAAATATAAAAAAAAAAATTGAACGTTTTCAACTACCAAATAATTTGCGATTGTTATTAATTTTAGACGATTTCTTCAAAATTTTAACATTAAACGCTCACAAAATTATATTATAAAATTTATTTTCGATATTTTTAAATTGCACGGTTTATCGAAAACTCGTCAAGAACACTGTATTACGTTAGCGTTTACGAGAGAAAAATTTACTCTCGTATATTTTTTATACTATAGATAGCTATAATTATATGAGTATTCAGTAGGTATACCATATAAAATATATAAGAGTAGTATATAAGTATATAAGTAGTATATAAGTATATAAGTAGTATATAAGATATATATAAGTATAGTATTAAACTTATATAGCCGACATGGTTTGACCAATAGAAAAAGAAAAAACTCCCGGAAAATCCGAAATCAAATAACTATAATACGAATGTTTAATTAAATCGTTATATTATATTATGGTTTCCAGGTGAACATCCGGCCGCGATGCACCACGGCCAGGGCAGCATTCCGCTGTGCCCGCCGATCATCAGCGCCATGATCGTACCGTTTTTGCTCATCTTTACTGCCAGAGACCTATAGTACCGGACAACGTACCCGAACTATTTAATATTAACATATTATATAATATTTAAGTGTAATAATAATACATAATACGATATAGGGGGAAAAATGTTTCTGATTTAAATGTAAAATGCCTATCATATAATAATAATATTGTATAGATATATTCTCTATATGTATATAGAGTACTCGTCGAGCAATGCGCTCAAAAACGTCGACGATGCAATGGACCATTTTGACCAGTAAGATCTTATGTTTTATCTTTGGGTCAGTTGTCGTTGCATCGTCGCGTGTCCGTCTTGTAAACAGCGTGCTCACGTGACACACAAACGCGTATTTATTAATAACATGTAATATATATCATATAATAATATTACCACGTCCGTCGATGATTTTTTTTTTTTTTTGGTTACCCTAAGATGACATCGTTATAATAATATATAATATACCCACCAAAATATGTGTATATAATAATAATATAAAATATATTACTTAATATTATACATTACTCTCGTTTGTTGTCGAACCGTGCGCGACCGTTCAACGCGATGTGTATACAGTTAGGTGCCCTCTGCCTACGTATACGATATTTATGTCACCAATGCCGTCAACATTTCATCACAGTTCATTTATTAAATCATACAAAATAGTTTTTACAACACCGTATTAATGACTTTAAATGTCTACGGTGCACCTATTATAGTGCTTAATTGCGAACACATCCGAACCCATTATAACCGCAATATAATTATTGACTTCATAATATGAATTCCCACGTATTCCGACATGGCAGACGTTCGACTATGTAATGCAAGCAAACGTTCAAAAATTAATATTTCACACTTCAAAAACGATAAATATAAATATTACTTTAAGGTTATTGCGGTTTTGATTGTATAACGATTATAATATTATATAGCTACCTACTATATATTATATATATATATATTAATATTAGTACTTCATCAATTCGATCTCATATGTAATAAACTCAATGATACTTTTGTATTGAAAATAAAACTAATTATTGTTTTGTTTGGAGATACCTATCATAAAATTGTTAAATTTAGTAATTATTTTCTTTGCATTCTTTTAAGTCAAAATATTATATGCTGACTGTTAAAAAATTCGTAAAGACATATATGAATATAATATAAATTATAAATAGGTACACGAGCTTGATACTCGCAGGCCATGTTTTGAATACTTAGTGTATAATATTAATAATATAATACATCATTTTTTAATAATTTAATAAGTTTTAAGTTTAAAAATATAATTACAATGCCTAATTTAAACACACTACAACACCAGAACTTAACGTTAAATCATATACTTTTTCAATAATAATTATTATTCGAATAAAATATTTTACGCAACAGGTATATGTTTAATATATACTTTACAATATTTAAAACCGTTCAATCAAAATCGTATAATAAAAAAAAATAATCTAAAACAATTTGTTTGTTAAGACCTATGATAAATAGGTTATATTATAGATAAGAGATAACCAAACAACTCAAATAATGTGGAAAGAAAATAATAAAAAAAAGTTCTTACCACTCATTTATTGTGTAAGACTTAAAAATTAAAACCTATTAGAATAGTGTAAGACACTAATTTATAAATATTTATAAAAAACGTAAAATTATAGGTCTATATAATATAATAATGAGTATAACGATTAAACATTAAAAGATGTCTGACGCCTAAGTAAATCTATGTCGTTGTATAGTTTTAGTTCACACATATTTCCTCCAATTTCTACAATAGGTCATCAGAATGTCGTCAATGTGGTATGAATATTTTTTTTCCAGAGTTTCCCTAAAATTAAAATCTTAACCATACCAATTTACATATCACAGAAATATAATTAGATTATAACATAATACTGTATAAAAAAAAAACTATATTAATTATGATTTGCCAGTTTATTCCTGTAATTTTACACAAAGTATTAAAAACAAAAACTTTAAAACTGTAAAAGATTTTAGCCTTTCATAAAGTAGCAATAAACCTATATAATTTGATTTAAAACCACTTCAACAGCTATCAATCTATGCATTACGATATCATTTTATTTTTTCACCATGATTCATATAAAAGTAATTACATTTTATGACTCGAACAACAAAGTTTTTATTTTTTGAATATCTAAAAACCATTTTTTTTTTTTTTTTTAAGATATGTAAACATGTATGTGTACATATTTACATATTTGTTATGTACATTTTAATATAAATCAATATAATGTATAGACATACTGTTTTAATTGTCGTCAAGCGTTATTGTTGTAAGATCTTTTTTTTTGTTTTTTAAACGTATATAATGTTGTTAGATTAAATTAGAATGAAATACGCAAACACACACAACACACAGGGTTGTCACGCCAAGAGAATAAAAACGATCATTTTATTTATTAATATAAAAAAAAAAAAAATAGTTATATGTATAATTGATACAAACTTACAATTTATAAAATATACCTAGTTGTTGTTTTTTTTATTATTATTATTATTAGATAATTAAAAGTGTAAAGTATATTCACAATATGTATAAAATTAAGTTACTAGTATAAAGTAAATAATATTATATAGCATAGATATTTTTTTCTAAATACGCCTGAATCTAATATTTAGATCATGATTGATAATGTTATAAATTATACTAAATACCTAGTTACCAGATATATTATTATACAACGGTATTTTGAGATGAAATCCAAGTTTAACTTCACCATAATCTATATTGTCAACTTTTCACGTCCAGTTTTCTTATAATATGTATAAATATAATATATAAATATCATCTTTGATAAGTCTGAATTGTATTTGAAAGAAACGTTTAATTCCCAAGTGACAGCCTATACGAAGAAAACTTTAACACTGTGTTTCATTATTAAATAAAAAAAAAAAAAAAAAGTAATAAGTTACCTATAAAATATTATATTAAAATGTATAAAATAAAAAAAATTTAAGATTTGTTTTTGTTTTAAGAAAACTAACAAGTTTATGTTTAGTATTTATTTTGTACTTACTTGTTTATAATATTAGGTTTATATAATTACATGTATATATACATATATATATAATTTAATATTATTGTACAGTAAATCTTATCTTCGTTTTATTTAATCAATATTTGTTGTACCCGATTTAAAAATATTTATCAATAAACATATTTACTCAATAGTCATTATTGTTAAATCATATTTTAATCTTAAGTAAATATAATTTGTAAAAATGAATTACTATTAGGTAATAGCTAAGTACAATCCATTTACGCAAAATAGTTAAATCGTTAATATGTCATAAGATGACTACACTATAAATGAACATTCAGTATGAAACCATCATAAATTATTATAAACATTACATTTTTCAGAACTTGTTACCTACCTACTGAAAATCGTACGATGAATGGAAACTAAACGAACAACATATTATTATACAATTAAGTTCTCATAACTAGGTTGGTACTTCCTTAATGTCAAAAAATACAAAATTACGTTTTTTTGAAAATATCACATTATATAAAATACTTGGTGAAGGATTAAGTTTTCAGATTAAGAAATTCCAAATCTATGATCTAATGCGATGAATTTTTAATATACATGCATAAAAATGTAATAAATGTCAAAATTGTTTTTCTTATTCGGTCCACAGCCACTTGTTTTCAGTTTTTTCAAAAAAAAAACTAGTTTTTCGCATTTTTCAAAACCTAAAATGCATTCCATTATTTCACAAACGCACTACACACATTGAAAAACCGTCGTAGTATCGTATAGAATAGTAATAATATGGATTATCTCCAAATTTAATCTCCGTGTATGTACGTCTTCGGTATATTCAAAAATAGTTTTACTCTATATTTACACGTTATTAATCCATTTTAAAATACCTAACTATGAATTTACTTCAATTTCAGTTTTTTGAAAAAATTAATAAATTATACCTATATTGTTATATTTATTTTTTATATAGAATTTATAGGTACCTAACAAAGGTGGGTAAGATAATTAAAATAATTAACTGTGGCTAGTTAAGTTAATTCAATTAAATTGCCTTCAGTTACAGTTAAAAGTTAACAATAAAAAAAAAATTAACTAGATAAGTTAAAAGTTCAGATAGAAAATAAAATAAACTTAACTCAGTTAATTTTTTTTTCAAGTCATAATATTCATGTCATGAATTGCACTA
>VUJU01000406.1:0-110912 GCA_009835225.1 Aphis craccivora
TTTGTAGGTATAATTCATAAAAATTTTTTTATAAGTAGCTAAGAGTTGAAAATTTAATACAAGATTTTTCATAAGTTTAGCTTACATTAATTATAAAAGAACTTAAATTTTGGTGTATTCGAGCCATTAAAACATAAGCCACATCTTTCACTAACCACTGAAAATTATATCCTAGGCTGACAAATCATCACCGTTCAGAATCGTTTTTCGTATACAAATATACCTATCATTGGATTCAAATTTAACACTCCTATAATATATAATAATGATCCATACGCACCTAATGTACAGCAGAGCGGTACCCACTTACCCACTTTTTTTGTTTTGAGCGGAAAGTTAAAAAATAAATTTTATATTGTAAAATAGTACCTATTTATTATTTCCATAATAATATTTTATTTCAAAAATATATTCAGTAGAAGAGAAGTTATAAGCGATGAGGCACTCAGTATACCCGGATAGTTCGAGATCCTACAGCGTGCATTAACAATAATTAATAATACAGGTAGTTTGTAGTTTTTCATTATATCTATAGTTCCTATATACTATTCATATTGCTCTCCTGTAGGTAGTAATGCTTAGTTTCATTTTATTTTACGGCAACAATATTTTTAAAATTTAAGTATATTATTCCATTAAAGAAATTATAAAAACTTGAAAAACAAATCTGACATTGGAAAAAATATAAAACAAAATAATTATAATTGCTATATTTTATTAAAGAACGTTCATAAAAATATAAATAAATGTATAACGTATACATTTTTATGAGTTATACATTCCCTATTTTTGATAAGTGTTTAATGACGAGAGTGAAAAATAGAAAACTATTATTTGTATAAAAGGAAAAAAAATGTAAATTTTTATATGAATACCTACGTACCTACTTACGTCCTACGTTATATGTTCATCCACGTTGATAAATAAAATACATAATATTTAATATTTTACGTTATTTTTTACGTTAATTTCATATTAATTTTATTATGTAATATGTATTCATCTAATAACTTTATATTTATTGAAAGCTTTCGAATTTTTTAACTTCGTTTGTACATTTTGTATGTCATTTCTTCATTTCTATGTTAATTTAAAATAAAATAGGATTATAACATTAAAAGGTCAATAAAATTAATTTTTTCATCTAGGTATTGGAATTGTATTTTTTTTTTTTAAACATTTTTTCTATAAATTCTTAAGATATTATAATACAGCAATATAAGTCAATATTCAATGTATACTAGATAGTATTTATTTATAATTAACAATATTGTGTTTTCACGTAACAAAAATGTTACACAAATAATTATATATTTATAATTTGTATAGTATAAATAACATATAAAATATTTATTATTATAACTTATTAAGATTTAGTTAAAAATATTCACTATGTGAATAATACGTCCATTAGAAAAAATAATACGTTCCTATTATGGAAAGTAGAAATGACTAGTGTTCATTGTTAGCTAAACAAAAAGGTTCATAAATAGAAGTGCGTTAGTACGTATAGGAACTCGAGTGGTAAAAGTTAAAGCCTTTACTAAGTCATAAATACTTAAAAAAAACATTAATTCCAAATTACAATAAGAATCTTCTACATAAATTACAAATTATTAAGTGATAAATTTAAATATTTGAATAATATTATTCAAAATAATAATGTTATATTTACAAAAATATTCGCAATATGATTAAAAACTCAAATTATCTTATTTGAATCATCAAAGAAAACACAGTAGGTATATAAAATGTAAAATATTCATTTAAATTTTCTCATTTAAAGAAATAATTTTGTCTATGAAAAAATATCACTATTATTAACAGGTGTGTATCAGCTTGATTTAAAGAGAGGACGAATAAGGAACATTAGGTATAATATTTTAGCTGTTATTTTTTGGGATTTAGACCATATTTTTATTACTTGGAATTTTTTTGATGATTTATTGAGTATCATGTATTGGTATGAATATTGTTTTTTTCAAATAAGAACCATATTTTCTACTTAAAATTGTTAAACTGGTTTTTTTTTTTTTGAAAATGTGTCATTTAAATATGCTCTAAATGCCTCTTAATGACTGAGTAATTGAAAATAATTTAGATTTAAAGGTTAGATTTGATAATAATAATAATTATTAATTATTTTATAAAAATAATAAATTATATTTATTGTGTTAAGTTTATTTCAGTACATAATAATATGTACTGGACTGGATTTTATAAATCTTATAAAATGTCAATGAATTGTACTCATTTTAAATCATAGCATTTCCAACATTTTTTGTTGAACAGAAATAGTGTCACCCAAAATAGTTTTATCTTATATTTATCGTAGTACTTTAATCTAATTAAATAGAATTTCAAACGATTTTCTAATTATTAGGATAGTATAGACAATGAGTTAGAAGTATTTTATATTTATTTAAAATTTAGATGAGCGGTATAGTGAAATAAATAATAATACTTTGCGGGATACCATTTTGCAAAATATACTCTAGGTACTCTTCTAAAATTTAAATGCTTATAAGTTATAACTAACTAAATAGGTACTCGTTCGAAATTAAATTTAAATAACGCAACCATAAAAATAATTCAAAAATACCGTGCTTTCCGTTTGGGAATATACAAGTAAAAATGTATATTGTAATAATTTCAAAAGATTTTTTACCAAAATTTTTCTTTCCAGAAATGTTGTTTTGCAAACGCATCAAATTTCAAATGAATTGATCATATATATAAATATATATTTAATTTAAAAGATTATAAATTAAACCAAACTACGATTAATTAATTAACAAAATAATTAAACTAATTTAAATTTAAAAAAAAAACCATCTTTAATTCGTGATAAATAATTGTGAAAACCCATAAATAGTGTTGAATAAATTTGAAAATTTATAGAAGTTAGCAATGTATGCTTAACAAATCAAGTAAGATTAAAATTTAAGTTACTTAATCTAACCTAATCCAAAACGAATTAGTTCAATTTATTAATTTATAAATACGACCAAAAAAATATTCACATAAACTATATAGGTATTTGTTCACAGAATAGCATATTTTGAATTTATATTTTATTTTTACTCAATTTTTTTATGATATATTATAACCATGCGGTAAATTATTGACGTTCACTTAATTGATACAGTGATTAATTGACAGCTAAAAGAATTGACAGGGATGAATTGACGTTGGCACGATAAATTGACGATACGCCTTACAATTTATGTACGCATTAATAATTTAAAATACATTAAATATTCGTTAGTTCAAACTTTAAGAATACAATACTTAAAACTAATTATTATCTGTTAGACACTAAAGTCACATAATAAAGATAACAATTTTAATAAATTTGTTTTGGTCTAACTTTTGTACTACTTACCTATAGGTATTATTTAAAAAAATAATAATTACTTTTGTAAGGCTTTTCAAAATACGAGGTTTTGTGACTAGCGTTGTGAACTAAGTAAGTGCTTAGATACTTTAAATCAGATCTATCAGTTGTCATATATTTAATATAAGAACATGCATCCTGAAATAAATCATTATTAATTAGAAAAAATGTGATTTTTAAAAGCTCTATCATACATTGCAATTTATAAAAATATTTTACTTAGTGTGTCATTATCCTCTGATTCTATGTTAACCAGATAGGGATTATTATTTTTTGTTTCAAATCATTAGGATGGCTTAAAAAGTGTTGGAGAATTCCGAAAACGATTCAGTAATTAACATAGATAATTGTATTGATTTATTTTTCAAGGTCTCGGTACTGAATGATATAGTATAGTATAGTATATTGAAATGTTATAAAACGTTATTAAAAATATTGAAAATTGGTAAATTGGTACAAGCTATATTATTAAAGATATTGAAATAAAAAATGAAAATCGTTACATGCCTTCAAAAAATGTCTTTGTACTACCTATATTAAATTTTTAATAATAAATCAAGTAAACGCATGTACAATATTTTTTTTTTTTTGTGAGATGATCTAAGAAAAAAATTAAAGAAATATAATACTATGTTCCAGTCAATAAATCTTATAAATTTAAAGTTTTATTTTATTATTATTTTTATGAAAAAATTATTAGTTTTATGTGTAATAATATTTATGTTAATAGGTAAAGTTTATAATTAACACAATTAGTTTTATTGATTAAAAAAATACACTGTTCTATGATTGAAATCGATTATTTGAAAACAAATTTAATACACATTTATTTCGTAAAATGTTTTTATTAGATTGAAATGTTGTTAAAATTATAATAGTTGAAAATATAAATTTTAAAACACCATAATATTATAAATTCGTGGTTTTCTACTGGTGTCACGTATTAACATGATGCTGTGTGCCGCAAAAAAAAATATATTTTTACCGTGTATTTTCTAAGTATAAATATAAGGTGGTATCTTTATCGTTAAATACTCTTTGTTTAAAAATGTATTAACGAAAATGTGTGTTTTCAAAAATATTTTTCTTATATTTTTTTCAGTTGAAATAAAACACAATTTTTTTTAGGTTTCTGACTATTTTGAATGACATCATACATTTTTAATTTCATATTCTAAAGCAGAATATATTTTGAATTATTTCAATGCAGAGTTTAAATTCTGACGAGTAGTTTTTGAGTTATAAGTATTTAAAGTTTAGATTACGGAGTGGAGTGATACGAGGATCCTCCGCATATAATGTTGGTCCACTACTTCGTTCAGATTGTGCATAAAAGGTTAAGGGCTACTATTATAGATTAAGTGATGGCCGATGGGTACTTTTTTAAATGATTTTATATTATCATTTATCAACTATAATGTTTTATGTTTTAAAGCAAAATATTTCTCGGATCGTTGTACACTAAATATATAAAAGTGTCAAGATTATATCCCTACTATATATTATTATACTATTATTGCAAAGTTTCGAGTTTTGACCACATTTCGTCAAAATGATGAAGTATTTGATAACTAGTTCAAACTTTTTCTGATTGATCCTCTATATGTAGTATTATGAAACTTCGGAGGAAGTTTTTAGGAAAACAGAAAAAGGGTTAAGTATTGTGTTTTATAAATTTAGCTAACGTGTCAAACAGTTTCATCGGATTTAAATAATATATTTTGGATGACAGGAGAATTTGTAATAAAAGTTGAGACTTGAGACTCGTCTAAGATTAGTATCAAAGCCACACTCGTGTTTCCTTTAGTAATGGTTGTCATAATGTTGTTTAAATAACGCATTTGCATATTGTTTTAAAGCAAACAATCGTGTTGGGATTTGTGAAGATGAAAATTTTTAACTATATTACAAATAAATTGTTAGACATTATAATACTATTGTCAAAATATACATAACATTTAAGTATCTAGAAATTTATAAAATATAAAAATAACACAGAATATTTTAAAAATTAGTCTACCAAATAAACACGGACTAATCGATATACTCGGAGAAACTTTTAAAATGCTATGAATCAAATTATTTGAAATAAATATTTATAATAATATACAATTAAAATATTTTTATTATTTATATTTAATAATTATTTATCAAATATTCATATGTATAAGTATAACTAAGCAATTTGTTTGTAATTATTAATTTTTATTTCTTACTATTATTTATAATATGCTTAAGGTTGATCTAAATTTTTTTTTCATTTTATAAAATTAATATTGTCATAAAAAAGTAATACCTTAAACATTAAAAGAAAACAACATTTTTTAGGTAAGTAAGTGCATATAAATACATAAATACTTATAATATATCACGTGATACGTATAGTCCATTTTTTTTTTCAAAAAAGAATAAACTTAAAAGTTATTTCATGAAGATCAACATTTTTACAAGAATATTAGCTATTAAATTGATAATATCAAATAAATACCATACAAATCAATTATAAAAATATCACGTATTTCCATAGTGATAATTATTTTGACTCGAATTATTATAAAATAATATTATACATATTTTTATACTTACGTAGTGTGTTTCTCGAAAAATCTATATACGCGCGTTTCTATAGTGATTAATTTGAATAACGATTTTTTTATTTCTTTTAAAAATAGCTACCAATTTATATTGAAATTAAATTAATGCATTTTTATGACTACGATCGTCCATCTACATATTTTTATTATTAGATTAAAATAATTGTAATGATACATATTATATAATAATGCCATTTTTATTTATGTATTACAGGTATACATGTGTTATTCACAGATGAAATTATTTCTACGCTTCCTTGTACGGAATTTAAAGCTTTTATAGTTCCATCGAAAGTCTACACACGCATGGGACATCACAACACACGTCTAAAATATATTATACTGCTCCTTCTATATTTAGTATTATTATCTCGGAGTAGATATTATATAGATCCGATTCGACGATATTATTGTATTCTGTGCGATTCGGCGGCATTACTAAATACTTAGTTAGGTATTACCTACTTATAAATCTAACTTTATAAACCCTACTTCCTAGATTATATTATAATATGAGTTTAATAGCGTAATTCAAATGCTAAAGTACACAGGACGAAAAATCTTTGTAAATATTAAGATATATCAATAATACGCCTATTTTGTATTTACAGTTAACAAACTACATTTTATAAACTTAAAAATAATTTTATTAGTTTTCCTAAAAATATTTGTTAAATAATTGTGGGTCTTCAACTTGCGGTTAGCTTTGGCATTATTTGAGGCACGCGAACACATTTCAAGCACATCTTTACTCATTTAATAAATTATTTTATTTAAAATGTGACTGTAAAATTTTTCAAAAATAATAAGTTGCTCTCTGCTTTAAAAAGATTAAAGGTCTTTGGTAATGTTAGAAATGTTTAAGTAGGTATTAATTCAACTTTTATACGTGCCTTTATCGGCTTTATCTCTCTCTCTCTCTCTCTCTACATAGATAATATATATATATATAAATGAAATGCTGTTCGTCGATAGCGCATAAGTTGAAAATGGATGGACCAATGAAGCTCATTTTTTTTTTAACTGTTCAAATAACATTTTTACCATAAGAAAAATTAGAAAACTTGTCTGGAAAATAGAAATGATATAAGAGATGATAAAAGGCTTGAATTTCATAAATCTTTATTGTGGGGCTAAGCTCAACGTTTGTGTGTTTCTTCTGAACCTGGGATTCACGTATATTCCTAGGTATTTCGGGTGAGTTACCTTTACCGCTTTCTACCTATTATGTTGTCTCAGATTATTTGTCATGAACTACTGAAACGTACAGCTAGACAAGTTATACTAAACAAACACAGACCTGATTCTAAGAATTTCAACATTCGAGAATATTAATAATGTACGGTGCCTAGTACTTACTACCTACATATTTTCATTTAAATAACTTAAACATTTTGATACAATATTAAATACCCTTAAATAAGAGATAATTTTATTTTCAAATAAAATAAAAAAACAAATTTTAAATTTCCTTACAAAAATTAACATTGTAAATAAGCTCTAATCAACACTTTTGTATTTCATTGTTCTTATTATTTATTGTAACCTTTGATATTAAATTATTAATGTAACTTTCACAAAACATGTACACAAGGCTAATAACCTCAGATGTTGAAGCCTCTTAATAACAATAAAAAAAAAAAATTATTTTCAGTAAATTATAAATATTTTAATACTTACTGTTATTAGTACTAAAAGTATTACCACAAGATTTTTTCACGCAAACATAATATAAATCATTCTATGATTTTTGTAATATTCATTAGTTAATAAAAACAAGTTAGTTATAAACATTCAATTTATTTACATTTATAGTAAAGTTGTATAGAATTAATATTTCTTGATCGGTTTTAAAATGTTTACTATTAAATAAATTGTACGAATAAAAATACACACCTCAACAAATTATAACATTACTACAGAGCACTTGAGTTAATATTAAAAAGTATTTGGTAAAAGAAGCGATTTATTATACAAATATTGATCGTAAAAATTAATGAAAATCTATTGTCTTTTCGGAGGTCTCGTACAATTAGAAATTATTAGTATACTAAGGTCGAAAAATTTAACATTTGTTTTACACATATACTTTATAGGTACGTAGTTCTAAGTATTTTTGAAAATTTTGTTTATTCATTATTTTTTTTGTTTTTGCAATTCCTTCGACTTGTTTTCAACGATGAAAATTACGAAATACGTTTTGATTTGGTTTGCTACTCAATCGTCTCAGCCGATCCGTCATTGACGCATAAACTACGAAAGAAAAGTTCACCGTCGTGCATAACGGGTAACGGCCAAAAATTAATTTTGAAAATATTTTACCCGCATCTTTGGTTTCCTCATCCTAGATCCGGTTCTGTATATTATATCATAACACAATTCAGTACACAAAGTGCGAGTGTGTATTCGCGTTACGCATCATGTGCAGAATTATTAATACACGATGATAAATATTATACCCTCCCCCCCCGCAATAACAATATTCCTCATGACTTCGTACATATACGACTCAAGCCCATATAATATTATAATAATTATAATATACGTGTATAATACTATACGACGGAACGACGATGTCCGCCGTGGTGGTAATCGTACCGTAGTCGTTCCGGAAGAAGTGATAGAGAATAATATCGAAAAGAATAACGACGCCGCCGTCGATGGAAATAAAATTGGAAACGGTCGGCGGCGGCGGCGGCGGCGGCATCGAAGGCGAAGTAATTGCGACTCGGCTGGTGACGGGGTGCAATCGGGTGCGGCGACGGGGAGGAGGGTGGATGGAAAAAAATATAAAATATAAATGATAGCAACATAATATTATCTGCCTGTCTGCCTTGTGCTTTCGTTGCGCGTTCGTATTCGCTTATATATATATATATATGTATACAATTGCGGCTCGTCGTCCGTAAGCTCGCGTATTATTACATTGTTGTGCCGGCTGTTATCGATCGCGAGAAAAGCTCGAGAGCGCGTGCGACGCGGGCCGTCGGTATTGCGCGCGCGGCGGACGCTATTCCACTCCACCGCCGCCGTGCCGCCTCGTGCGCCGGTCCCGCTGCGATAGCACAAGCTCTGGCGTACGCACACTACGACTAATACCACCGCCGCCGCCACCACCGCCTCCACCGCCGTCGGTGTACTATATACTTACGCTATACTACCACTATTGCTGCCCACCACTGCTACACTGTCGTACGGCCGAGTAGTGTGTCGCGAGGGTTGCGCCGGACTCTGTGCGGGTATGTCTGAAGGCTCTCATGGAGGCTACGAGCTCGTCGTCGTCGTCGTCGTCGTCGGTGCCGCTTAGCCCTCCGTCGGTTAGCACCATCAGGTAAGTCCGAGACTGCACTCCGACACGTATTAATGTTATACATAACGTCTTTTATCATAATATATATTATTGAGTACACCTACCCCTACTCGATATAATAATAATAATAATAATAATAATAGAACATGCAGCACACGCACGTTTAACTACCCTGCACAAATAACCGCTAATATTATGATGTTATATCATGTGCCTGAAACGTAAGGTTTGTAGTGGACAGTGGCGTATGTTTGAATTACGCATATTATGATTTAATAATAAATTTATTTAAAAATTTATTAATATTTATTTATTAAAATATTAAATTTAATATTATAAATATATGCATTGATTACAATTTATCGTGATTTCGGGAACAATTAATTGATCGGTTTCCATACATTCGCCTTGTCTCTATGGTTATTCACCTCGACGTAAGTAAATATGTATAATATATATATCATGTGAAATGACGAGTGATGTGCTCAGGTAATTATTATATAGTGATGATGAGGAGGGTAGATAAACTTCGAACGTAAAATATAAGGTATTTGCGAATCTAATTCGATAGAAGAGGGGGTTGCTGACTGGCCGATTACTCTTTAGGTGCCCCTATGCCCCCCGACTTTGAGTGTATTTTACTGTATAATAGTTATAGAATAAAAACATTGTTTTTATTCGTCCAACGGTTAAACTTTCAACTCTTCTCGCACATATAAGCTTATATCCATTGACTATTGCCTATTGTCTATATTATTTAAATATAATAATCATGATTTCATCGTGTTGTATTATCATTCGATCGTATTATACATGTGTAATATATGTATATAATACAGTTATTGAGCTATAGATATATGGGCCTGTGTGGTGGAAGGATATTCATCATAAAATATGATTTAGTTTATGTTTAAAATATTATATAATATAAATAGATTGTTTTCTGTGCTGTATCGATACCGTAATGCACAAGGTTTTAATTTGTCTCTTCTGTATTTGTTATTATTATAGCATCAAGAAAGAACCCACGTCCCTACCATCGAGTCCCACGGGCAAGCTGATCGATTCGGTGATCATAAGGAACCCAGGTAAACCGCGTTGATAATGATAATGATGATAATAATAATAGTACAAGTATAATATAATATGTATAATAACTAATAATAAGACTAGGTATACCTATCTATATATGGCGAGGCCACATATATATATATATATATATATATACTATATGAAACATTATTATCGACTTTGTCTTCGCCGTCACAACCGCGTGTGTACTTATTGTGGGTATCTACTTCTATCTATATGTATATTATAATGTGCGAAACATTATTATTCGCACAAATACCGTAAATACTATATATACAAGTATCTCTGTCCTCTATATGTATACACCAGCATAATGTATATGATTTGATTACACGTTAACGCGCGCGAGTTAGATTGATGATCAGCCACATATAGACGGTATGTGTTCGCGCGATAATACTCGCGCGTATATAATAACAATATAATATAATCATTTCTGGTTTTTTCTTCCGCGGCTTTTTTTTTTCTTCTCTTTGGTCGTATGTAATTTTAACCCCCTCCCCCTATTTTACAACCAGGCTAGACCATACACCCCGTGTCCCCGCCACTCCATGGTCTGCACCTATTTTGGCGTTTGTTCATCTCGCGCGCGACCGGTAATCACCGAGCTGCGGTGGCGGCAGCAGATCATCAAGTACGCATTATCCGCGCAGCCACGGGCGGATCATGTAATAATTTTTGGCAAGGTGAACGCACTTTGCCGCAGCAGCGTCTGTCATCGTCATCATCGCCATTACAACAATATCGTCGTAATAATAACATAATATTATATAGGAGGTACCTATATCTGCCTCGCTTATGCATTACCGCCGACGACGACAATAATATACACATATACTATTAAAATACGATAATAATTGTTACTTACGCCTGATAGACAATATCATATTCAGTGACTCACCCCTTTCCATCCATTAAAAATGCATTTATTTAAAATCTGATTATTTGAAGTTTTTAGACATATAGGCACTCTTAAAATATATCGTATTTTCAAATTCTTGAGATCTTTTGTTCTACTCAAAGACCGTCCTGTGGAGATACAAACTTCTGCATTTTAAATGAGAGCCTCCCATTTTTATATTGAATAGGATAAGTTAGGTTTATTGTATAAATTTTCAGGAAATATTGACATAGGTATAAGAAATAAAATTCAAACGACTAGGTATTGAATTTCTTTAACTTTTTGTACTAAAGATAATAGGTACATTATTATAATGGGTTCGGAAGATATAGGAATCAAGCCGCTACGGTGGTTTGAAAATTGTAGTTATCAATATTAATCTATCAACATTTATAATTTATAAAAATGGTTCAAATATAATAAATACTAGATATATTATTGGTGCGTGTATTTTATATTTTCGTAAAGCCATTTTTAAGTTCTATTGTCTTTAGTATAAAAGTTTTGATAACTAAAGAACTACTCGTTTGAAAAAATTTTTCTCTAAATAATTTATAGTAAAAGTGCGGTTTCGTTTAAAAAATAGAAGTTTATGTATCACCACTAACCACTCCTTAAAAAGTGTGAATAAATTCAAGAATTTAAAAACATAATCTTTAATAGTACCTTTATTTAAAAGTTCCAAAAATCATAATTTGAACAAATTAATTTTTAATAGGAAAAATTGGGTTTGATTGGTAGTGTAATATGTATTATTGTATCTACATACTACATAGAGCGTATCTGAAATAATATGAAACATTTAAATGTAATTTTGTTCTAATCCTCTACCGATATGCACGTCATGTACTCCTCAGACAGTCGTGCCGATTTTCGTCCGATAGGTGCATTACATGTACAGAAGATTTGAGTTTGTCAGCATATTTACATTGCACAAAATCGACTTACGTTATTCGTGAAATCATTGTCACAATTTTTCGTTTTCCCTCTTTCACCGAAAGACTTATGCAGATGTACGAACACGGGTGAAAACGTCTCCCTCTTTCATTCTGCCACCGCCGCCGGCGAACACAACTCACGCGATAATGCGTACATATTACCCCTGCGGATATTTCCAACACAAACGCTATAAAGTGCAGCAGACTGAATAACTATGCTCAGATGTATTATTATGCCCTTTGTGATGCCAGACATATGTTTTTTTTTCGAATTTAAATTCTCTATATAATTTCGCCAGATTGACCGTTGCAATATAGCAATTCGCTCCCTGCACATAATATATTTTATGATATTCTTTCAACAAAATATTATAATATGACAATGACGCGTCTTTGTGACAATATTAATATGATATAAATATATATTATATACGTGTTTTCACTGTGCTCTATACGATACGCCACACTTGGTTATAAATGTTATAATGCTCCAGGGGATTGGAACTGTTTTTTAATGTCAAGAGTTACAAGTCTGAAATTCATTATTTATACATATATTGCAGCGTAAAATCAATACGTTTACGTGTGATACCTACTGAGGTGCAAGTACCTATATATAATAATATATATGAGTATAAACCGATTATAATATGTGTTGCAGTATTAATATCATAATGTTAACCCATCGTTAAGTAGTTCGCACGTCAAAATAGGTCGCTCATTCGCTATTCCAAACGCGTTGAATAACAGCTATAATAAGTAACGATTAAGATTTACTATATAATTTAACAAATAATTTACAATCGAAAAATTCACATAACTAGCTTTGAAATTAAAATGTCAAAGAACCCTAAGATTCTATTATATTACCTTAAAATTTGATGATAGACCAATTACTTATAAGGTATAGGTATAGTTTAAAAAATAATAAAATAAAATTGATTATTTTTTTGTTTATCTATCGTTTTATTAATCTCGCAGAAAAGTTGAAATATTATAATTTTATGTCGATAAATTATTATGTAGAACCATTTCGGTATTTATAATTTTGATTTGATTTTGTTCATAATACTTAAGTGCCTACTAGTATTATGTAAAGGCAATTTTATAAATTATCAAATTCATATTTTTTTCAAGTTTATATTACATGTTTATTGTACACAAACTTTGAGTACCTACTTATTCATTATATGATTATGATAATTTAAAAATAATTTTAAACTCGTTTCAATAAAAATCATTTCAATACAATTTACATTAATTTTAAGAAAGTTCACTTAATATTTTTAAAAATATATAATTATGAATTTACAAATATTTTAATAATTATATAAAGTTAATAATAAAAGAAATAATTTTTATTGATTAAATTCGTTAGTGTTACTTGTATATTTCATTTTCATTGCTACAGAGTACTTATTTAAATGATTAAATCATATTAAAAATTAAAAAACTTGTTTATTAACAGAGAAATATACATTTTCAATAACTGCAACAGAAAAAAATATATACCAAACTACATATTATGAATAAAACATTTTGTATTCTATTTGATCAATAATTCACATTTTTATAATATAGGTTTTATAAACGAATACGTGTATACTGTATAATATAATAGAAAATTCCATTTTATAGTCTCTTTTGTGAATTTTACATAATAATATAACAAGTGAGTTCCTAATTTAAGTTGTATAACAAACACAAATTTGGGCATAAAAAATTCTAATTTTAACTTTAAAAATAACTGAATTTGATAAATTTGTTACCATGGGTTGAAAATAATAAACAATTTGTCAGTAATTAAGATAGTTTATATGGCTTTTGCTTGCCAAGTGAATGTATAATATTAATCCTGGTACGAATATGTCACGGTAAAATATTGGTTATTTAATATTCTAATTAAATGATAATTTATACAAGAAAATGTAGGTACCTACCCAGTGAAAACAAATTACTAAGTATTTTATGAAAACAACATTTCGAGTTTCCGGACGGGTAACTAGAGTTTTCGCATTGTAAAACATAATATAATAGAGCCACGAACAGTTTCACGGTTGTTAATATAATACTGAAATTCGGTAATGAATTAGTTTGTACATTTAGGTACATTGCATATGTATGTATATACCTACTGATGCTTACATAGTACCATTAACTCACCTTATATACACACATTACACACTTACACATAATGACGTATGATAAGATAATTTTTATTCCTCGTTTATTATGAAGTTGTACAACGTGGGAGAGATTCTGTTCAAAGTCAAATTATTGTAGGTACACGACTTTAAATAATAATTGTCTTAGAGGTGTGGTGAATCAAATTATCATTGTCTTAGAAATTGTATGTGTAACCTGGCATTGATCATTATGAGTATATATTTTAAAACGTTTGTTTTATTTGAAATCCATTATCATGCGTATAAAAGATTGAAATTTTATGGTATAAATTTAAAGTCAAAATTGAAAATTGTACGTTTTCTCGCACTTTTAATATCTATTCTATTATACATGGTAAAAACAGTACCAAAGTCGTGATATATTTAATAACTAATAAATTGTTTTTGTTTTAAATTGATACAACAATATTATCGTATATAAATATTTTAAATTCAATCATATAATTTAGTTTATTTAAGAAATCACGCACAAGGCACAAATATCAAATACAAACAGTATACCTGTGTGATTTTATGGGTATTTTGTAGTCCAAATAACTGAATGAAACACTAACATAAAAGTAAAATTAAATTTTTGAGTGATATATATTTTTTATATATATACGATCGCATGAACATTTTGTATTTTCATATTAAAATAAAATAATGGAAACATTCAACTCAAATATCAAAATTAAAATTCTCATTATTGTAATAATAATTGATGATTGCACGATATAATATTTATTAAATTGAATTTTCAGTATTCAATGGTTTCATTTAGGAAATAAACAATATCAATTTTACGTAATATAATTTAAAATGTTAGCTGATTTAATATAACTAATGTTATTTGAGTAGTATTCACAATTCATTTATTAGTTTCTTTAATATTATATAAACAATTTTGGGAACGTAAATAAGCAGTATGTCCGTATTCCTATATAATATAGTACCATTGATTATAGAATAAATTCAATAATCAATGATAGTATCATTATTTATGTAAAATATTATAATTTAAAAATATCATATTTAGGTATATTTATTTAATTACATAATGATTAAAATTAATTTATTTTAATATACCTATTTCATACTAGAAGCTTAGGTTTTAAAAAACACTATTATAATATACATATATATTAAAAATAACATATAATAGTTTAGATTTTAGGGTTTAGAATTCACATTACACTGAAATCAAAATGTTCGCCTACCCTATTGTCTCGAAGTATTGTAAATTACTAATATATGAAATTATTTAAATGTTTTATGTTTTTGGCGTAATTCTTTTAACCCTTATTTTATAATTTACATATTTTTATTTTTCATTTTACGTTCAAACATTATGTTTATACATTTGAATATATAAAAAATACGTTATGCAAGATAAATATAAAAGTACCTATAAGATTATAAATTATTAATATGGTGTGTAACGTATATCTAAATAAAAGTTAACAACGTCAAACATCAATATAATTTTTGCATTATACCATTTCCCATTAATATTCATGCATCACCGAATTCACGTAATCATTTCAAGCAGGCTTATCTCATTATCCGCACTTACTTGGGTTCTTGCTATTAACATTTCTCTTAACACTTAATCTACTGTGCAAAATATATACTCACAAGTTATATATGTTAACTTAGAATTAATTTTAATGAAAATTGAAAACAATATGAATACCTACCTTATTTGTGACCTCACTGTTGGATTTGACAATTTATAAATTAATTGTTGATTCAAGCGAGTCCTATATTTTAAATCTCTACTAACATTTTAGTTGTATTATTATATTACTAAATATATCATATTTTAAAGAGAAGTAAGAAAACTTCAATATAAAATATATATTATTTAAATACACAACCACAAAGTAAAAGTATGTACGTATACTTAATACTTATACATAATGATTATTTTTAATCCTCAGATTGTATTTTGTAATTATATAATTAAAAATAATTGATATTGTATTTTTAGGAAGCTGTTTATTGTAAATATTTTTGTAAATACTTCTGTGAAAAACAAATAAAGTATTTACTTCCACTGTCGGGTATAATATGTATGAAAAATATATAACTATTATACTTACATGTTACATATAGTATTTGTTTTATATTGATGAAAAATTAAATGAAAGTTTATTAATACGATCACATATTAATTTGCTATTCTGGCTAGATATTTACAGTCAAAATAATTTTGAAAATTACAACTTTGTAATTGAATGCAAGTAATTATGTACATGCAGAATCAAGGGGTTTAATAGTAATGACAAACTACCGTGTGTCGTATTATATGGTATTAATAGGATTCAAAAATCCTGAGAAACTAATGAAACTGGCAGTAATGTAATTTGTATTGATTTGATTTTCAATAATCGGTGTACATCGCTTTCAAAATAAATTTGACCAAGATAGACCGACCTATGACGGATAACATAATATTAACACTTGGTTTGCTAGATATATTTCAAACGTGTTTTAAACACTACCTATTTAAACATTTGTATTATATCGCTAATAACAGTCTCTGAAACTTTTGTCAACATGGTCAAGCAGGTTTTTGATTCTATAATAAGCTACAAACAACAAACATAAGGACATTGACTTCTGTTATACATTTGAATAACAAACAATAAATTAAATATATTTTCTTTTATTAAAAAAAAAATCACATTACAACGCCTAGTGAGTTGGCTAGTCTATACATTTTTTTAAAAATATTTGATCCTGTAACCAATAAGAAAACCTATATAAAATATATAATAAAAAATTATTCAATTTTCATGAACCAAAATGAGGTCCTCCTCTACAACAACCTATACGCATATAGGGGTTGAAAAAATAAGTTTAAAACACCATTCGAGTCCAATCTATTGATATAACTTTTATTGAAATCGGCTTAGTATATAATTTCTGAGATTAGCCGTTAGTAAAATATTCATTTTATATTTATATAATATGACAGTAGAATAAAATAAAACAAAAATAAAATAATACCTACAATGAAAAAACAATCTGATCACAACAATAAAAATATACGTTAATTTGACAATTATCTTGTTGCTATTCAGCTAACAAAGTTTTTATTAAACCAACTTAATATAATAGATTGTAAATACCTACAATTATTGTAGTTAAATCTTTACATTTTAGGAAATGTATTGTTAAAGCGATAAGTAGGGATATGGAAAAGTATAAATTAATCGTTTGTATATATTAAATTTTATTACTGATATATACCTTAATTCTAAATTATTATTTACACATTTTAAATAGATAGGTACTGAAATATAGAATAGATATTTAAAACAATTTAATTACTTGTATTATAAATTATAAAATATTAAAATGTATTAATATTAATATCGGCGAATTTCTTATGTTAGGCTTATAGTATTTCAATAATATATATTGTATAAGTCTGTTGATATTTTGCAAAGTGGTGGAGAAAAGATCTTATTGACCATTTCCTCTGTTTTATGGCAGGTATATTGTAGATATTAAGAACATATAGCTTAGATACGCCATAATCTGTGTATTATGATGTCAATATTAATTAGCGCTATTTACTAAAATCGATTTCTATTTGATAGGCCGGAAGGGGACTAATTTTCTCTGAAATATGGAGGACATATTTTAATCTTTAATATTGTGACACGATAACATATCTTGTTGTCAAATATATTTTTCTTTCCTCTAAAACTATATATTTCTATATAGGTATAGCTTTTTCATAATAAATAAAATGCATTTGATGATTAGTATTTCAATTTTAACGTTTGACTAGGACGTTAATATGTGACTGCATGATATATGTAATTATTCATTGTTCATTTTTTTATTATCTGAGATTTGAGTTCGTTAGGAGTGGTATAACATAATATAGCAGTTGGATGTAGTATTTTGTACACATGCAAGTTTCGCTGAATTTCTGAATTTAATTGTGTTTAATTCGGCAATGGCTTGAAATTCATACATTATGTATCTTGTTGATGATCATATTTTGTTTTATTTTATACTTAAAATTTGGTTGTTTAATTATGTTTATGTAAAAATTGTATGATGGTTTATTCACCCAAATGCTTGGTAAAAATGGGTAGTCATTTTGATTATTATAAAATTGTATTTAAGAAATATGATTTTCAAATATTTATATCAACAAATGATATTATATAAATATTTTATAATTTTATGTGAATACATATTGTACATTTTACACTGTTTTACAAAGAAAGATAAATACAAAAATATTAATCTTAGTACCTACCAAACATTTTTTACCTTATTTTTTATCAAGATTATTAAGCAAACGTACTTACCTACCTGTGTTTTAAAAGTGTACTTAAAGAAATTCAGTTAGTATATTGTTTATAATTTTCTTTATTTCAGTACTGTATACATTTTGTATTATTATTTTAAAGGTTTTATAAACTTTGTTTAGAATGTCTGGTATATACACGCGTGTACTACCCTGTCATTGCCTGCATTTCCATAGTTACCAGCAATGTTGATTTTATCGGAATATTTTTTTACACTAGTTTAAGCCTTCAAAGTATTATTTCAGTTCAATATGTGTAAATTAAATTAATTAAATCCACTTGGTACTTAATTTTATATTGTCGTCAATTATTATTAACTGTTGATAATATTGTTAAAATATTATTCAACATGTAAACAGTTTAAATATAGTGTGATGTCAACACAAATTTAATTAGGTAAAATGATATTAACTATGTAGGATCTTTCTTGGAACATTTTTATTAGATAGTCTACTGAAGAGCCAATCTTTAGGTTTCTCTTTATTTATTATTTTGTCTTATAGAAACAATTTAGAGTCATTCAGAATCATTTTTTTTTTAATTTACATATTTTATCATATTTTTAGTATGCTGTTATTTACAGATATGAATTTTATAAGATACACTTTTATATATTTTTCAATTTTTAATACTCAGTTAATAGTTATAGGTACACGAACAATCATTAAATATTTAATAATTCAATAATGAACGAATGGTCCCTTAAACATAATTTATTTTTGTGGATCATGGTTTATCTTCTAGATTTTATTAAACCATTAAATTAGGTAATCAAACTTTCATGCAACCCAAAATAAAAGACTTTCAGATTTTAAGTATCAAACATTGACATATTTTTTATTAAGTACGATCAACTGTAGGTACTACAGTTTTTATATCAGATAGGATCAAATAGAAAACAAAATAATGAATAACACAAATACTAAATACTAATATAATTAAACGTATTAATCATATTGTTGTTGAATATTGAAATACGACATTTAGTTTTATAATCCAAGTGGACGCCAGTGTCGCATCCGCTCTGTCAATCGTAGGTACTTCCGATTTCCCGTTTATCTACAATGATGTAGTATACTTCAACAGTTTGAGATTGGGGACTGGGGTCATGCATCACGGTGATAACTATAGAGCTTGAAAGTTATAGAAGAAAAATTCAATAAAATATACTCGCAAGAAATCTAAAATATGAGTTAAAAATATTAAACATGTATAAAATATGCAAAAAAAATATTTTAACTTGTTATTTATGAGTTACGTAATTCTAAAAACAGTATATTAGCTATTATATTTTATTAAAATAACAGTTATGTTAATGAAATATAATAGAAAACTGGTTGGACAAAAAAAAAATGATACATCGTCAACAGCGTGACGTAGATATTGTCAGGCCATAATATTAACATTATAGAATTATCAGTAAATTAGAAAAGTCAGCTTTTAGGTAGTTTGGACAAAACCATTGAAACAAAAATGTTTATGTTAAATAATTGAGTATAAAATACATAGACAATTCAAGAAAAACATCATTTTACTTTTAGGAAAGATTAAATTTACACAAAAACATGAAAAAATACCGATTGATTTTTTTTAATGTTGACGAAAGATGTAAAAATATGAATTTTTCCACAGCTTTGTTTTTCATAAATTGAGAGCATATAAAAATATATGCAACTCCTACAATAACGTTTCTGAGCCATAATGATGACATAACGATAACTATCTCGGCGAACCTGATAATATGTCTTTAGATGAAAATAAATATACTTATTACTTATAGTTGTATAGTTTATTTATAGTTATTTCATAAGCTAGGTGCTTACATTTTTTTAAAGATCATTATATTATACCTACTACTCGTATAGTAGGTACTATTTTATTCAATCATAACATTTAACAATTATACACATGCAGAATCATAGTAAGACGTAATGTACCTATCGATGGATCTCTCCTCCTGTTCTAACATGATACTATCATTATCGATGCAGACCAACTTCTAACTGAATATAGCAATTCGAAAAACGAAACATAAGATCATTAAGTTGACATTGAGCTAATAATAGAAAATAGACTATTTTCGAATATTTTGTACGTAACAATAAAATTATATTATCGGAAGTAACAAGGATGATGGACATGTTCATCGCTCTGCCTCATCAGACACTACATTAGCTGTTATGAGAAAAAATACATTTATGTAGCATAATGCGATATTAGAATTTTTACCACCCAACAACGATAAATTAAACGCTCTAGCCATTATTGAAAATCATAATATTAAAAATGGATTTTGGGAGCCATCATGTGATGGGGAAATGTACGTCAGCGGTCGTTGTCTCGTCGTCAACTGTTAGCGTTCCGCCGTAATGCAATCCCACTGCATTGAGCTGCACTTCATCGTTAACCGACTGATATTTGACAAACGTCACGATATCCTATTGATGCAGTTGATAGCTGCTAAGATCCATAGCGGTCATTGGCCCTGAGTCAGCTTGCAGGGATCAATTTTATTTGGATGTAATACAGCGGGTGCACTGTTGTAGCTACCCGTCCGCTGTCTATCCACGTGAAACGACGTATCGTGCCCATTTCCGGTTTCTCGGACTTTACTTTAGTTCGACGACTGCCGCATTGAAGCAGTGATGCAGTCGCTGAAGTCGGGACTAATGTCAGGCGAAGAACGGCGGTGTGCATTGTTTGCGTCACGTGACGGCAATCGACAGCTTCTCATCGGTACATGACTTATCGGTCTTGTGATTTTCATCGTTATATCCACTCGCTTACTTTATCGATTAAATGTGCAACAGATCCTTTGTAAATCCGTTTACTATTGAAATTCGTCATCAAATTTGGTGTGTCTAAAATTGTGGGAGTAAGCCTTTCGGCTTTCACCCGCACAAAACAAACACGTTGTAGTTCCGTTATGATGGTTCTACATTTACTTATCATCATTAATCGTTTACTATTCGGTAGCTCGGTAGCATACTAGCATATTAATTATTAGTAATAAGTATTATACTAACGAATATTTTAAAATTTCGTTGAGCAAAGTATTTGTTTTAATTTTATTATACCTACCTATTAAGTCATTGTGGTTGTTTTAATATTAAAATACATATAGTTATTATGTTTATGTAACGAAAAAATACCTATGTTAAAATATAAAAATTTGTTATTATAACTATATTATGTTATATTAATATAAATTTATATTAACTAATAAGTATTTTTACTATATGGTACTTTTTTATGTAAAATTTTGTTATTGAAATTATTATTTTTATATATGGTTAATATTGAGACTGCCAATCTTGTGCAAAAAATATACAGGACCATTAACTCATTTTAAATACTTAATTAACTATATGTATTATGTATTAAATAGATTATTGCCGTATTGTTTTAAATAAACATTGGGTACTAACGCAAGTTCTAAAAGATTATATAAAAACATATTTGAATATTGTTTAATATTTAAATATTAAATTATAAGAAAATCTATGCTTGATTTTCATAGTTAAATGTGATTTTCGCATGATTAATGAATGGGTTTTTGTGTAAAATGTAAGTGCTAAATTAAAGTAACTGATAATCGTTGCTTATAACTTTGTGTACAAATAGTTGTAGTAGATATATTTAAAATATAATACAGCTAATGAAATTCAGTAACTTCAAGTTACTAAATTCTTAATCAATATCATATGTAATTAAAAACATAAGATTTTTTTTTAGATAATTCACTTTTAATTTGTACAAATCACCTATAGTTAACGAAAAAGTTACAAAACAACTCGTTTTAGCTATAATAAAATTATAAATACATCCGTTTAAAATAGTAATGTAATAATACATAATATAAACACTGCACTTTTTACCTGAATACTCGTGTGTATTTGCTTGAAGAAATGAGTGGACGGTATCAAAAATATTTTCTTTCGGAACCGAAACCGGTTTATTATTTAAGTTTAAAAAATATCATACCGGTATACGAGTATGTTTTCCAGACACAACCGGTTTACGGAATAAACATTAATAAAAAAAAAAAAAACATAATTTATTTCATTTTCATTATTTTAATTCGTCTTGAACTCTTTTGACCCTTTTTCATTGGTCGTTTTTTGGAGGTGCTTATTTCGTGACTCTGTCTATACGGCATTATTTCGCTGCACATACCTTGTATACCTCGTTGGCTGTTGTACAGTACTTACATAGGTACCTAATATTCTATCGATTCCGATACTGACGGTGCTGTTTAACTAGGTATTATGGTTAGTAAAATGTGCAGAGGGCGCGCACATAGGAAACATTTGACTGAACATGGGCGCACAAAAAATCATTTTTGAGATGTCTGTAAAGCCAGCTAGCGTATATGTACTATGTATGTATATTTTAAGATTTGACACATTTATAGGTGTGGCAGATTTTATCGTAACATTTTTTTTTATTTTTATGAATATTAACACATGAGAAAAATGAATGATTAACTAATGAATTAATATATAATTGCAAAATTATATGAAAATCAAGTGTACAATCATTATACCTTTTCAATTTACTGGAAGTATACAAATTTTAAATTTTGTTGACGATAGTCGGTTATAGTAGGTATATATTATACCTAGTACCTACAATATAAAATTGTTGTGGTGTCGATAAATTTACCGTATAATTCATAATTCATCGTAAAATGTGTTTCAAATAATGATCATACCCCTACAAAATACTCCACTATATAGTATATACATTCTGTATATACGCGTGTTGTATACTTTATATTTATTATACTGATATTTCGCATTGGTAGGTATAAGGTATATCTCTGTGTTAAATAAAATTAATTCAATGTTAGAGATAGGTGATAACACTGATAACTACATTTAATTAAACACCACTCAATAATTACACATTAAGTCAGAGTTTTACACGATAAATGTTGGTAAATTCAAACTTGTCTCATTATTTAAAAAATCCTGATTATAGTTAAGAATCTCTCGAATTCGTGGTATATCTCATCTCACAAATAAATCATGAATTTAACCCCGTTATTGATGTACATTAAACAGCAAAACAGCTTTAACTGAAAATCAACGTTCAAATGTACCTATAACACTGATAGTTTTTGTATAGATAAAACATCTCTAAATTTCTATGCGTGATATGTATATTGGCATTTACTGACTTGACAGTGTTTATCGTTGGGCCATGTGACCTATTATATGCATATGGTTAATAATACATGATATATTATATTAACTATGAATCTATAAGTGTATAAAAAAGCGGTTTACGCCATAGAAATATTTTAGTATTATTAATACTATTTATAGCTGCGAGGTGAAATGACCAATATCTTCGTGCGACTAGTCGTTAGATAATCATAATTTGTATATATTAGAACATTCTTCGGAATACCACCGCGGGGAGAGATGACCGGTGTGTAATATTTAGTTACATCGCTACACACTACAACTGAGTACAACTAAACGGCTAAAATATAACATGATGAAAATATATATAAAATATATCGATTTATTATTTTTTCTATTAAAATCAAAAACGCTTAATATGATGTTTTGATCCCCCCGATGTTTGACGGGGTGGATGGTGCAAGAAGAATGCTAAAATAGACTTGGTCGTATCTATATATTATGCAAACGTTTTTACAACTGGCAAAACGTTAAGACATGCACTTTTGTACAATTTTACCTATTGCATGACGTCGTGCAATGTTTTATTTTTTTCGTTTGATGCTATTGTTTTTGATCCGCATTCCAAACAAAACATCCATTGATTTGTTAATCTTAAATAATTGACGTTTGTGTAATATACGTAGTATAGGTAAGTTTTTTTTTTTACAAATTAGTTGAACTTGTTCGCTGTGTCAAATATAATATTATATCAACAATCGTGGCATTATTGAGACTAATTTCGGACAACCATCACATCATAATATAATGTGTATATCACTCTATATAGACTAATAAACTGCAAGTATATCTATAACTATAACTCTCACTTGTAGAAGAGATAAAAAGTACCTATTTTTTTTGTATTATATTTACATGGTGAAGTCATAGGTACTATAAAACATGCGATTTTAGGTGAAGTACATGCGCGATACAATAATAAGGATTAATAACTCAGCTGTAGCAATATACTCGCTAGAGAGTACATCAATATTTCACTGTATATATTAAATACACAAGTATTCATTGTAATAAAGCATATACGTTGGAAATAGGTAATATTAAATACAATGATTTTCATTGCAATAATTATTGTACCTATACGTACGTTTCAATTAATGTCTTATAGACGAGTATATCTACTATGCACCTACGATGTACATATTTGTTTCGTTATAAGTATAAAAATATATAGGTAGGTACTGCACTTACTATTTACGTATAATATATAAACAACGTTTAAAAGCTTGAGTATAAATTTATGCTTATCCTAATTTAACTTTGATGTACTTTACGAATTAAACATTAGAAATTATAATATAATGAAGGGTTTTGATGAGCCACTGTGGTTACATTAAGTTTTTAATTAAACATAAAACGCGTTATTATCGCTTATATACTGCATACTAAAAGTACTTTACAGGAAATATACGTATTCTTAATTATAAACAAATATAGGTACTGTCAAGTCCTTTGAGAAGTTTTTTCGAGTGACACCCGTCCATTTTATCCGACGCAGCATATTATATAGCATAGGTACCTAATATAATATATTAAAATGTTTTTATTTTATGTCATCAAACTCAACTACATTCCCAAAGCAATAACATTAAATACTAAAACGATAAATGTTTATATGAATAACTAGATTTTTTTTCAATATTAATCTTAACAAAGTGTTTTTCAACATAATATACTTTGGAAAATTGATTACGTTACTGCTATTTTCGATTATATTTAAAATTTAAATTTTAAAAAATGGCGTTTTATTTTATGACATTAGGTTGTCAGCTATTCTCGTTTTAAATGTTTTAATAAAAATATCTTGTTACATGAATATAATAAAAGTATATAGATAGATATATATATAGATTCAATCATAAATTATATTATGAGACATATTGAAATTTCTTTGTTGGAAATTATATTTTAAATCGTTAAAGTTTTATCTGATTTTAAAACACGTAATCTATTTTTATTAAACTATTTTTTTTTTTTTTTTTATTACAATTAAAAAGTTTTAGTTTTATACATCACTCTTCGTCTCTACAATATGCGTGTTTTCTCATATTCATATTATTATCATTATCTAATGGACTTGGTGTGCACTGCATGTATTTATTCGTAAAAAGCCAATAAATCGTAAAGAAAAACAGGTTTACCGGTACAGGCAGTACCTATTATAGGTAGCATTTGCAAGTGTGGTACACGATAAGGCGAATAATTATGACTGATTTATCTTTCATAGATTTTTATTTCAAAAAACAAATCTTGTAGAATTATTACGTCACAATAATTATTAATTGAAAATCAATATAATTTTGACTGAGCCCAGTATTTTTCTACATGTTACTTCAAAAATATTAAATCAATAAATAGTATTTTTTACGATGTGCAAGTGTAAATAATTAATGTGTCACAATATTGTATATTGTGAATTGGTGATTTAAACTAATGAAATTCAACAAAAAATTACTAATTTATGAATACATGTGACACACCGAGTTAATTAAATCGTATTTACGAACATCAAAATGTATTTCATATTATGCAATTATAATTATAATTATATAACTCTGAGACATTTAAAATGATTTTGTGGTGGCTTTATTTACATAAAACTATATGAGTCTAATCTACCTGCAATAATTCACACATCATTATTTCACACACAAAAAATGAAATCGTATGATCTTTCTGAATCATATTTGATTAATAGATATTATATATACATGGTCATTAAGTTTTTGTTACAATATTTGAGTTTTCTATACTTAGTAATTTTATATGAATTAAAAACATGATATAATATGTTTCTTATCAAAACAAAATGATTTTATTATTTTAATTGTTAACTTTCAATATTCAAAAGTAGTGATGATTCACATAAAAACAAAATTTTGATCTACATAAAAATAAAGTATGAAAATTTCTTTAAAATAAATTAAAAGAACAATAAAAATCTTTTAAATAAATCACTTACTTAAACATGATGGAAACATTAAACAAAATTTAATATATTTTATTTACACAATATTTTATCTGACAATTGTAACAAAAAATCGAGTTTTAAAATAATTTTTGTTGAGGTTTGAGTAATATTGTTGAAAATCGTAAATACAGAAACTAAAAAGGGAATTTAATAAAAACTCGATTTATTTACACTACATTATTTTATTGAAAAAACAAAACAATAGTGTTCACAATATTCACATGCAATATCGTTTATACGTAAATATTAGTGAATGGAACATTTTACCAGTTACAAGATAAAATAAAAACAATTTAAACGTAAAATGTACCTATATTAAAAATAAAAAACCGTATTTCCTTTATGTGTTTGAAATTTATCAAAACAATAAGAATATAAAAAATAAACTTAGGCGCTTATCGCACTAATATACGGTATATTTTATCCTTTATAGCTGATGTGAATTAATCATTACAGACATCGCACTTGTGATTGTTAATATGTTTAGCAATACGAATTTTAAGAATAAATAAACATTAAGGGATTGTGAAGCTAAAATGTATCAGCAAAGCGCTGGCTCAGTGTTTCACTAAAAAGAAAAGTCTCCGCAAACTATAAATTAACGTCGTTTAATATTGTTCTTTGCAACTCGTATTTTTCGTTGGAAACAATTCAAAAGAGAATTTTTGAAACTATGGTCCATAAGTCGTGTTGTCACAATTTCTTTCTTTCTTTTTTTTTTGAACAATTGCAGCCATCAACATTATACTTTGCAAGCACTCGCGTTGTGTACAACGTACCGTAATTGATTTATACGAAACTTTTGCAAGCCAAAAACACCGAATTTATAAAAGTGTTTTTTTCATTAACGATCATATTATATTTCTATTTACTGGTTTATATATTATATAGTGAAGAAGATTCGTTTCAGACACTTGGTTGTAAGAGAATTTCAGTCATTGAATGCAGTTTTTTTCGTGTTCTCCGAGCACCATTTAGTTATTGATATCATACCTAAATCAAATTATTATCACGTCACCGACCGCGGACGGCGAGTGCTAATAAGTCATAATGTTTAATCATGGATGAACATTCCATGAAAATGATTCTTGTATGAATATTTGCGGGTCGAGATAATCACAATGTGCAATTCTCTTCCGAAAAAGATAAGATAACAAAGGGCAAAGTAACAATATCATTTTTATTATTTTCCGATATTATTCACAAGTAAAATTTTTATTTAAAACTAATAGGTACTTTGGGTATGTTTAATTTTGGTAAGTATATAAAGTATATAAAGCGTAAAAAATACAATAAGAATTATAAACTATCATTGTGAATTATGATCTTCGTTTTTTATACTTTATTTGCAATGGCGTACACTTTTAGTTGGTAACTGTAATATTGAGTAGAGTGTGAAAGGCAAAGTTGTTGTGTTACAGTCGTCATAAAAACGAAGAGTTTACATTTTTAATGTTTATTATTTATTACTCTAGGGTTTAGGTGCACGTTCAACACTAAAAATTCGACTCTGTACAATAATGGTATACTATTTAACCACAATCTAAAAGCAGCATATACCTTTAAACAAATAATGATAAACAAATATTGTTTACCTCTGCAGTAGGTTTGGTATTAGACTTTGCGTTGCAAATTATACACATAGCAGGACTAAATAATTGATTAAATAATGCAATATTATACTTTGTATTCAATCAAATTGTTTGTGGTAGGGTTCTCATATTATATAATATTAACAAAATATATTTTAACAGTTGACCTAAAAATGCATACTTGAATAGTTGAATGTACTTAAATTAGAGAAGTGTTAACTGTTGATTTAAGCAAAAAATATGAGTCCCCTATGGCCTATACTTACTACTTAGGTATATAGTTAGGTAATGAAAACGCATCAAATTAGTTTAAGCAATCATTGTGTATGTATTATGGCACCTGATATTAAAAATTTAGAAAAACAAATGTGAACAATTTATACGCATAAATATTTTTGTAAAAAAGTAAATGTGATAGGTAACTATTTCACCACCAAAAATTCTTCTCCCTCGATAGAAGCTCCGGTAGTGCACAGTGACCTTGACTAAAACCAAGAAGAGACTGCCGGAAGTGAGCTCCTGACCAAGTACTCGTCCGCTCTGCGCCGGCCGTACGTCTGTGCATTTCTAGTGGATCGCCGAACTTGAAAACCGGAAAACCGGAAGGAGACTTCGAAGACCCAGCGAAAGGGTATTCGTATCTCTTAGCACATGCTTACCGCGGAATATAATGTTTTTCGGATATGCACGACGACGACCAGAGAGCGCACTTAAAGCGAATCCTGCAGCGGTGGAGGCTCCGCGGGGCACTCCCACTAAACCCCGAGCGCCGCTTATGTGTACGTGTACCGCCGCCGTGTACTACCGTCGCCACCTGCATAGCCACCGCCACCACTTCATCTGACAACCTACGACGGCAGCGGCGGCGGCGTCGTCGGTCACTGAACTATCAACAGCACTCGCACGCACGCACACGCTTACACGGCGGCCGTAACGTAGTCGTATTATAGTGTGTTTTTGTTGTAGTAGTATTAGTAGTAGTATCTCTGTATCTAGTAATATTAGTAGTAGTAGTAGTAGTAGTAGTAGTAGTAGTCGTCATCGTAGTAGCTTACCTGCCGCGGTCGTCGTCGTCGTCTTCTGCGCGCGTACCATCGCCGGCCGGCCGACGTGTCCGTGTGAGACATCAGTGCTCCAGTGCAGTCATCGCGGGTACGCGCACGTGCACAGAACGCATACATTAATAATATTTATATGTATTTTATTATCATTATTAAAGATAGTAATATATATAAATATATATGCAAATAATATATTTATAAAGAGTCGATTCGGGCGAACGTTCGATCGGTCTACATTTTTTATACCTGTAAAAACTCGCGTTTTTCTGAAATTTTATTTGACTATCGTCGAGGAGTTTAAGAGATAAGTTTTGGAGTTCGCGCTTGAATTACCGTCGTGCTTTTCATCTGAAAATGCTTCTCGCCAATTCGCGCCCCAAAAATCCCACCGCGGTATAACGGTGGCGGCGGCGATGCACCACCACCTGCCGGAGCAACATCACCACCGACATGTTCCACCGTCGCAGTGCCGTCACTTGACGACCGCCGACCCTCGTCGGGTATCGGTCGCACTCGAACCGCCACCGCCGCCGCCTCCGTCGTCGTCGTCGTCGCCGCGGACATCCGTACGAGTCGTCTGTTTTCGCGAACGCGCTACGACATAATACGCACGACGACACCCGTGTATTGTAAACATATAATCGTCTCAATATGGACGTGTTCAAGCTCGACCAGTCGTTGGCGGCTGGGCTGGGCGGTGCGCCGTCCGCCGACAAGCTGACGGCCGACGTGTCGTTCGGTGCCGGCACCACAGACGAGTTCAACCTAAGCTTTTTCGATGACACGACCACCGACACGGCCGGATCGGAGAGCCACGATCCGCCGGCCCAGGGATTCGGCGACGAGTCCTGCACCACCGCGGCCATGGACACGACCGCGTCCTCGCCCGCGGCTTTTCGCGACGTCCGCGTCCAGTCTCCGTGCACCAGTTCCACTTACCGCCAGCCGACCGCTTACGTTGGCCACGCGGCCAACTCTCAACCGCCTCCCCCGCCACTGACTGTCGCCGTCACCAACTCGACGCCATCCTCGTCCACCACAGCATCAGGTCAGTTTTTAAATCGAATGCGATTTGCGTCGATTTGTCAGCCCGACTCCTATATTTAATATTATACGCGTTACATGTCAGCTATATATTGTCATTCGCCCCTATTCAAAAGTTAGTGGTTAGTAGTTGTGCAGCTGCCAAGAGCGAGTTATTTTTTTTTTTACACTTCACCATCACATTATATGATAATTAGAGTACTTGGACATTTAACACAAACGATTATTTCACTCGCTTTCTGGTAACAGATGAATGAGGTAACATAGGTTATGCTTTTTCTGTAAATGACTAATTTTACATCGTAGTTAGGTATAGACTTATTATAGATAGCCTTTTAATTGCATGCTCGTTATTTAGACGTTTCTATAACTGTAGAGGATATTATCATAGTATAATATTATACTAGTCGACAATCGGATTTTGATTAGTAAATTTTTGAACAAAATTATCTCCGACTGCAACTCGTGTATGCGGAACAGCACGAGGTCTATACACTCAAACGTAAACGTGAATTTATTGATTGCCAAGTCCTCAGCAAGTTGAATAACCTATAGCCACTAGAGGTAAAACATCTAGTAAATAAACAAGTATTTTAGTTATCAAGGTAATGGTTTCATTGTTATAGTATCTATTTTCGTCGTGCCATTCATATCCATTATTCGTAGTATTTATAATTGTTTGAAAAAAAAAAATAACATTTTATATTTATTACACACATTATATCCACGAGCGTAGGTGAACATTTGCACAGGTTGAGTTAAAATAAATTCAAATGTTTTTCACTACGACTAATTTTTCTAAATGGCTTTAAAGCCAATATTGTAAAATTATAAACTTTTGGAAAGTTGTCGCGGTACACTTTTTTTTTCAATTTAGAATCTGCTTATCTATCAATGGGTCCGGATGTTTTAGTTTTTGTAGTGTCCTCGGGGCCCGGGTTCTCACGCCCCTCTACGTTTAATGTCGACCCTGCAGTATATATACCTACGTACAAACTACGTGCGCTTACTTCCGATGACCCTGTGCGATACGTTTTGAAATATATAGGTATAATAAATAATAATAATGTGTTTAAAATATATCGTTTATACGATTTACGAGGAACTATTATTTAGGCATAATAGATCATTGGTATTTATGTATTATGTAATTTATGTAACTTGCATGCACAGTGAAAGTATACAAAAATAATCAATCTTTTAAAACTAGTATCATAGCCCGTAGGAAGTGATTTTATTTTAATATTATTGGTGCATATATTATAATGTATAATATATATATGCGTATTTATCTATGTATATACATAATAATATAATATTTCTCGCTTAGTCACATTACGTTAAAATACTTCGATCAGGATAGATTATACTTATATTGTTTATACGAAACCGGCACCTACGCTTTTGATTTGCATCTGACACGCGCTGTATGTTGATTGGAGGCGAACATTTTGGATTATAATACTCAAATCATAATTGTAGTATATGATAGCATACCTACATGCAGACTATACTATTATTTATCATTGTTATTAAAAAATACAAGTAGTATATGAGTATTATTTATGCATTATTTGACTGACTTCAATGCTATATTTTAATTTTTTTATCTAAAAATATAAAGTTCATTGTATTTATTCTTGAATCATATTATGTTAGGTATATTAAATTTCAATTTCTGGTTTAAATGAGGATGCAATTCAAGGATCTGTTATTTATTAGCTTATTACAAATGTACAGTAATTAATATATACCATTAACTATAATACTATAGGCTTTTACTTATATACTCCCCTCAAAAAAAAAAAATAATAATAATAACAATACATACAAATTAAAAAGTATAAACGAAAAAACTCCCTCCTTCTCACCACAGATATATTCGACGAGCTTGTATATTTTATACGAACACTAAAGTTTGAGGAGTAATTGTTCAAGCCGATTTGTTCATCAGACCTTGTTAAGGAAACGTCTGTCGAAACTTTCATCAAGCACTTTCCGGAATTCATCGTAATTAGTTCATATATATAGTTATATACAAAGAGGATTAAAAGTTTTCACTAAAAATACTCTACAAGAAGTTGCACGAAACGTCGTTGGAACTTTTGTAAGACTTCATCGACCGCATAAAATGCAACGTACGTTATTATAATGAAAATCGATTTTTTTCCCCACCCTAAAAATAATCTTTTAAAGCTAGAAATCGTCGTCAGTGATAAAAGAAAAAAAATGATTTTTTGCAAACAAAATCTATCGCGGAAAATAAGTACAAAAATTCAAGGTCACGTAATATAACAGGTAAACCATATTATGTGTATATACGACACTATACGTACAGAAAAATCGGATATTATATGTGTAGACTATAGATATTAATACCGGTCGTGTATGATTATCTCGTGCCTGCGCATGTATCGGTTATGCGGTTATTTTTTCCTTGCACATTCAGTCATCCTCTATATCTATTATATTCTGTTGATCGATCATCGGCTTGCGATTGGTCAATGTTGTTGATGTTGAAGATCATTCACTTTGCTCGTGTACCGTTACCATGACTAACACATATGAATACGTACATTCACACTCATATACACACACACAAACATAACACTTATATATATATTTTAGTTATGCGCCAAGAGAGCACTACCCGCACCTATGCCATTGGTTACCAAAACCGTTCACCGCTGGTCTTGTGCCAAACAATTTTAAACTTGCGTAATTTAATAACATACCTACCTACCTGTTTTTTTTTATTTATTTTTTTTTTATCCTAGCCTTCCGGATAAATTTCTTTCAGGCGTAATCGAATACATGGATATATATATATGCGTTTTACAATTTTTTTTCAATTAGAATATGTTATATTTAATATGTCGTGTTTTTATTATAAGCATAAATATACCAATTTAAATGTTGGGATATCGTCAAATGCATTCCGCAAAATAAATATTGCATATAAATAATTCGTACACATCTCATATTCACCTATGATATAACTATATATAGGTATACCTAGTATATAAAGACATATAGTATATCACGGTATTGCAATGCCTACATAACGGTTTAAAATTCATCCGAATTCAATTCGTCTTATAATATTGTTATTGCACTGGTGCTATATACGGAAATAATATAATAATTTTCCATTCGAAACACGTGCATGCCTAAAACGCTGTGTCTACGTACGTGACAGCTGTATTAATTTCTATAATATTTAATATATATATATGTATATTCATATTTGTATTATAAACGTTGTATTATTGAATTTGGGGCAATAGAAAAATAATTTAAATAAAAATCGCGATTTTTTTATGTTAAATGATAGGTAGATACGTAATATACTATAAATAATAATAATTATTACTCGATTTTGATTTTTGTGTAATCTTTTTAACGGTGCCGTATGAACAACAAAAATTATAATTATTTGTATTATTACTTCATATCATGGGGGATTTTGGGATTAAAAATTTAAAATCATACCTATCTCGCTGGATTTTTATTTAATATACACATTATATTTATTAAGGTAGGTTTTTATATTGTATATTTGTTTGGCGTATAATTTGTTTATTATACTTATTATGATGTTCATTACATATATTATTGTACTACACACGGAAAATATTATATCAAACGATTCAAACGGGAACAATAATAACAATAGTAATAGTAATAATATACCATCGGCGCAAGCCCGAACAAAAGTATTTAATTTTTCAACAGAACCAAATTGTATTGTAGCTATACCTATACATCTCTACCGCGCTCGGTGCGCCGGCTCGCCGCTTACAAATCAATATCAAATATATAATAACGCTATCCATGATGCTAATAATATTATATTATGTATGTACTGCAGTATTGCAGTAGTGATAATAATACCGTAAATACGCACTACATAAACTTATGTAATATTATGTTTTTTTTTTTCGATTTTATATTACATTAACGATGGTAGGTAATAGGTATGCAATAGGTAGTGTACAATTGATTGTTACTGACAATAATTTTGTCGTAGATCAGCTGTGGCACAATATTATATATTATGTAATAAATAAATATATGAAATGAAAAGCAATTCACCAAAAATATTCATCTCAATTATATCCTTTGATAATGAATTTCTTCAAATTTTGATTTTTGGAATTCTTAAGTTACGTAATAACTTAAACCTATATAATAGATATCATATTATTTTCTTATATATCATTTTTGTCTTTAAAATACAAGATTTAAGTAGTGCTCACTCCGACTTAATATACATATTTTTCCAAAACAAAATCAGAATTTTGCAGTAAAAGAATAAATTATATTTTATACATTTTGACAAATCTAAATAAAAATTCAAATGAGTAGTTTCTGAGTAGGTAATAAACTATATTGTGTTTTAATTTTAATAAAAATAATTTTACAATATAACTGATGATAAATGTAATATTTAGACTAGACTTATTATACCTACCCAGTTAATTTTTACAAATATAAAAAAAAGTTAATAAATAAAAATTATCAGTCTTCAAGCTTATGAAGTAAAACTTATCACCCTCAATAACTAAAAAATAATAACTTATAGATGCTGCTCATTTGAATGTCAAATTATATACATCAATATATTTTTTTTAAGTACCTGCTTAACTATTTATAGTATAAAATAAAGATTTTGTTTTTAGTGAAAAGTTTGTATTACCGAATTGTTCTCCTTAAATTCTATAAAAAATTAATGAGTTAATAATTAAGTATAGATAGATTTAATAGGTACTTACAAATTTAACAAAGTCCTATCTATAGGTACTCTATAAGTTCTAGCGTAGACTTTTGGAGATTTTGCATTCTTTTTTATTTCGGAATAAGGAGAGTAATAAAAAAGTTCGAAAAGTTTCATATAACACTTTTATTGGTAACAGATGATATTTTCAGCATGCACTTCAAAGTAGTTACCTATTTTTCAATTTCAACCATTCTTTCTTATTTTTTGTGTCAAGAAAACTAATAAAAAACAGTATAAATAATATACTTTTTAAAAAAGTCTCAGGGTTTTTTTTTGTTACAACATAATATATATCAAACTCCAGGTCGAAACATTTTTTCGTATCCAATAATTGACAAATTGTTTCAATATTTGTTTTGTCATTATAAAATATTATACAAAAATGAGTTCCACCGAATGTTATTAGTCATTACATAAGTACAGATCATTTTGATACAATAATTAACCGATCGGTCCACATAATATTTTTATGCATACCTACATCCAGAGACGTATTTAGGAATTTTACGCCCCAGGTTTTCTGAGTGCCATTACTTTTTTTATCATCCAAATGACCTAGGTACCATATTATATCAAAATGCTCTCCAAAATTTACCTCCCGGGGCCCAAGCCCCCCTGGACCCCCCTAAATACGTCACTGCCTACATCATGCATCAACAAATAATATTATATGGTTCGGTTTGTGTATTATAAAAATTATTTCAAAGTTAATTATATTAATTAGTAATCATATTAATGCCTGTACTGACTATATTCATACTGTATGTACATTCTATAGTTGAAAAATATACTTTTTTGTTAAGATTTAAAATGTAAATATTTAATTTCAGTTATCACGTAATGTATTCGTTTACCTGTATAGGTACAATATTATAATTACTGTTAAGTAATAATAGGCATGTATAAATATGTATATTATTCCTGATTATGAACAAGGCGGTGGATAGGGTTTTAATTATTTTATGCTGCGAAAAGTTAGAGCTAAGTAAAACAATTATAATTAACCATAATTTTGCAAGCAGTAGAATTCGCTGAAACGACTTAAGAAAAGCGTAATTTGCGTAATTTTGGCAGTGTTAATTTATCAAGTATTAGCTTTGCGGGCAAGACAGCGAATAACTATTAGGGATCTATACAAAGAACTAGTATTATTCAACCATTTATTACGTTTTAACAATGAATGTTCATTAATTCAAAAAGTTTTTTTTTCAACATTTTTACTTTGGAAAATTTAAGATACTTTCATTCTTACATTTTACATAACTTTTATTTCGTTTACTATTATACCATAATGTTTTGAAAGTTCAAACCATATACAAATTTAATTATAAAATATTTACTAGAGCTTAAATTTAAAATTAGGAATAAAATTGTAACATATACATTTTATGCTCGTCTTAACTTTAAAGTTTTAAAATAATGATATTATATTAAATATATTTTTAAATCAATTTTATTCATAATATTTAAAAAAGTATTCAATTGATAAAGTTAAAAAAATAATTTGTAAATTTTAATATTCTTATAGTTGTTTAATCATCAATACTTTTTAACATTTGAACATTGATTATTAAAACAAGCAACCTGTATTTTATACATGTATATAATATTTTTTAACACTACAAGTTAATGAAATATAGTATTTATAATAATATATCTGACTATATAACATAATAATTTTAATTAATATAATTGTATGACAGAAATGCTATTTGTAAATGCGATACCGTCGCTTATAAGATGTTACCGCTTATCTCAGTTTTTGTAGTTATACAAGACATCAAAAACTTGTGTGGTTGATAATGTTTCTTATAAAGTTATAAGTTACATACAATTTTTCTAAACTGTGAGATAGATAGTGGTACCTCTTAATGCGATGATATTTTAGTATTTCGAAGAGTTATTTCGTATCTGAATGTGCACACGTATATTATAATAATTTAATATAGTGGTTGCAAGTAATGAATCATGATATATTGCGGTACCACAACACAATAAAATGAAAGTTTGTTATAATCATCGCTACTGTTATGCAAATTTAAAGTACTTCATTATGTGTTATTTCTTTTTATTCGAAAAAAAAATGTATTTATAGAGGTCCCGTGGTTTGAAAAATAGGAAAGGAAAATGTACAGCGAATTTGTCAAATTTGCCAGTTTCCTTAAAAAAGCAATTTACATGAATTACACACAGTCAGGGTAATAATGTAATTTTAGTATTTTGTTAAGATTTGTATAATCAATTTTTTTAAATTTTAAATGGTGTTATTATTTTTTAAATTTATGATACAATAGTTATATTTAATGAATAATTAAATACTACCTAATAAATGTAGCCTTTAAATTACCGATATTTGTATTAATTTGGTTGGAAAATTGTAGTAAAACTATTATTGCTATAATATTCCAAAATAAAACAATAATACGCTTCTATATTGTTCCCATTGATTCATTCATTCTAAGGATTTATATCTACTGCTTAATTTTTTTTTTTATGACATTTATTTGAACTATATTAATAAATTTTACTTCAATATTTTGACTATTGCGTAGAAAAAATAAAAAAACATGTCAAAATAATATACTTTTATTCATCTTATTATACTTATTAGTTATTATAATTTTAGACAAACAATAAGTCTTTAATTAAATTTTAAGTTTAAAACAAAGATAGGTACCTAAATAATGAAATTATATTTTAATTTAATTACCAAAACTAAATTTAAAACTTTCTTTTTTGAATGATTTGTATTCTTTTTCATAACATCTCATTTCTAAAATTTTTCAATCCAAGCTATTTACGTGCTCTAAGTGTTTCTTTAAATTTATGAGATTATGAGTTTATATCCATGAAAAAATAATGGTATAATATATATATATATATATATCATGTCCTTTAATATTAAAGATGTTATATTAAAATTAACAAACAAGCATTTATTTTCTATTTAAAAAAAATACTTTGATGATCTAAACTCTAAAGATTTAAAATCTAACTTATACTTATAAGTTATAACGTTTTACGTTTGCACTATGTCATTAAATTATTGTATGAACTCAGAACTATGGTCTATGAATGAGGTATAAACTACAAGATGATCTATTAATTTAGGTATCGAAATTTTGAGAAAATTTTCAATTTTCTCTACTTCTAATATTTCTGCGTAGTCAGCTAACGATAGTTTTATTTAATCCAAATCATTTTCGATAATTTAGTGAACTTCTTTTAACTGAATTTGAAACAATGGTTTAAGAATACTTATTTAGATAATTATTCGGTATTACCGTATTTATATATGTTTATAAATTAAACAAATATTGAGGAAGAATTTTATCACGCTAAATAATGATGAAAATTAATTAGTTGCATCTATAAAAAGTTCTATACTATTTTCTATACTATTTCAACCATTTACATTAGTTCATACATATATTTTATGTTATTGAGGGTTAAATATTTTCAATAGTCGATTTGATAATATATATTGTCCTTTGTATAATGTTGTTACGCCTACAGTAGGTACTATATTATATTATAATAAAAATAATATTTTTAAAAACCTATATAGTTTTTATCCTTTTGTCGATTTTATACACGTCATGATATAAACTTTAGATGAAAATTAAAATCGTACTTTTCACAAAATACAATGTCTCTACTCTCTATAAATGCTATATTATTATATGAAAATTACTAAAATATTTATACGAAATCGATCAAAACTTATAATTATTAGAAGCTTGTAAAGTCCACTGTCGATAACTTATATTATATTTATATACCCATTTATATAGGTACACAATATACATTTGTTTATGAAGACATTACTTTGCATGGATTCGAAACATAAAAGCGACAAGAAAACTCTATCAATATTAAACTTGTCTGTGTAGGTACGATTTATAATATATATATATATATAGTATAATATATCGGGCTAACAGTTATATAGATAGTGCGCACGCGACAAAAACAATAAAGCCCATATTTTGTACATGGAACAATATTATAATACTCGTATTATGCTCAATATTTACTGATAGTAAAATTCTTAACTTTGTACTTACCTATACAATTACTATACGAAATTTGAAATATACTTAAGCATAATAATCAATTAAAATATGTTTTTAATATAATATCATAATACGTGAAAAATACAACTATTAAATTAAAAAAAATAATATTATTATTGTATTTTAACCTAAGTAGATATACATAACAAATTATATTATTATAATAACGTATCAGCAAGAATCATTTACAGTTCATATAACGATTATTTGGTAATACGACTTGTTTATAATAATTGGAGTAAAAACTACTTTTATAAAGAGGCTATATACCAAGACAATTTTATAAGAATGTCAGCACTTGGTAGTCGCTGATTCTTGTTTAGGGTTTTATCGAAATTGGATATCTTTACACGTTTTATATTATAGGTATAGTCAAAACATGGTATTTTTTACAAATAACAGTGGAACAAAATACGTAGTTATAAAAACCTACCACAAAATAATTATCATCGATTTGAAATTTTCAAACTCGATTGTAACTTATGTTATACAAAAACATAATTAATATATATAAAAAAAAAAAAAAAATGGAAAACGTTTTTGTTCTTCGGGTTGTCTAAAAAAAAATATCTAAAGAATCTTTGTCTCCTATTATTTTTACCATCTATATCATATATTATGTATAGTGTAGTACACGCTATAAAATATAATTCACGCATGTATACATCCTATATTCGAGTTACTTTCTTTCCGAGAATCGGAAACGCGATTTGTTTCTGCTTAACTGCCTCTACAATGCAAATCATTTGAGCTTTAGTTATTTCATCCCGAACAAGCATTGGGTGAATAGTGTTTCTTTACTACAAATAAATAATAATACAAATATTTTTAATTATTTTGCATAGTCCAATATAATTGTTATAAACTAAATTTAATTAAAATCAGTTAGTATGAATTACGTATGATATAATAATAGGTAATATAAATTGTTACATCGTAAGCGTGAGCGGTGACTGTAAAAAACAATAATTATTATTTCATACTTATCATTGTAGTATTATAATGCTAGTCATAGTATAATTTTGTGAATTTATAATAAAATTTAATTTTAAGAAAAATTTTACTATCATATTACTAGCAATAATTACTTTAGTACTTTATTTATATTAGTGAGTTAAATGGCTCTTATTAGTTATTGCTGCAGTACTAACTACCATGGATTTTAGATGTAAATACAATATAATAGATATCGTAAATCACGGCGAGTCATGCAGTTAACCGCACAGGTCACAGAGACATTTTTGAACGGAAACTATATTACACGAGTGAAATAAATGGGCTGCGCTATATTACGATAAACCTACATAACCCATATATTTTAATATATTGTGTCCTGCGTAACTCTTGCAGTCTTGTTTTTCGGTGAAACCAAACCCAGCGTGATTGAAACAATTTTACTTGCTTTTAATGATCAGACACGTTTCCGATTTATTTTATTTTCTGTACTATATGATACGATTTTTTTTAAATATAATATATTATATTATTTAGTAATCTGGTATCTTATAATATCATTCAAAAGTGAACGACTGTAATAATATGCAATTACAATAAATTATAATTACTTTAATTTTACTTTATGTCCATCGTAAATCCATGACATTATATTATTTAGCAACTACAGCTGAAGTTCACCTCTGCATAGCCATCATAATTGGGTGTAGTTCCAAGGCACTGTGATACTATGTAATATATTAGCTGCAGTATAACTCAACTACACTTGGAAAAAAAATGAACAAATATATAAATTTACAGCGCTATATCAATGAACCTATCTCGGTCTTACTGTTTTAGTGTTTCTCACTTTATGACCTAATTCAACCGTAATGGGAAATTCACCTATAGTGGATTGGACATAGACCTAGCACTTGGTATATTTCCTAACGTGATTCATACTACTTTACTTCACTAATATATCTAAGAAAGTATCTGAAATTTTCGTCAAAGTCGGTCGAGTAGCTTTTGAGTCTATAAAGTATAAGTTATGCAAACATAAAATCATTGTCCTTTGTTGTATACATTTGAATAAAAAACTATAAACTAAATATTATTTTCTCTTATTAAAAAAAAAAAAACCCCATAGAAATGTCTGTATTGGGTTGATTAGTCTTAATTTTTTTTTTTTTTTGTGATGAATGTCAATCTTATGTAGAAACAAAATAATATTTGATTTTCGTGTGCCCAAAAGGAAATTTAAAGGGATTGTAAAAAAGCTAAACACACTCTCTTAGTCTCAGTGAATCTATTGATATGACTTTTATTGAAATCAGTCTATTATAAGCTTTTAAGATTAGTAGGTAAGTTCAAATACACAAACTCTTTAGCTTTATAATATTATGTATAGATGATACGCGAGAATATTTTTTTTCTTTATTGTGGATCTTCAGAATATGAATAACAAAACAAATTTAATTGTCCAAGTTTAGTATTATTAGGTGGTGAAAAATCGTGCTTTGAATTAATCATGCACTTACTACATATTGTGTTGAAATTATTGTTTTTATTTTTTAAATTGGCATAAATAGTGTTAACTGTTAAGCATAATATAGTTGATTATTATCGTTTAGTGTAAACAATTTATCTTTGTTTCCTCAGCATAACATAAATTCAGTATTATTATATAATATATTATATACACATTAATAATGTCGTTTGAGTAACGAATGTTCGTTAACTTTTTTAGTGAACTTTACAACTTTTATTTTATACTTCAATGTTTGTTTAAATTTGACATGTACCTACTAGGCATATACATGCCCATAGGTACGTTACATAGAATGTCAATATTACAAACTCTAATAGTAATTTTAAGTTTCATGATGTGGACGATGCAAGATTATAATACGACCTTATCCATAATATGTATAGCATGGAGAAATAATGATTTAAACATTCGACATTTTTATTATTGGTACCTTTATAAATATATGCTATTTATGTGTAATATATTTTTATGATTGGTGATCAAGGTCAAATCTGATTCCTCGGAGTCCTGACTCCATCGTTCCATCAACATTTTTATAAAATATATTTAAAAACTTTTGACACCAACATAATATATATTTTCAGTCATAATAAATCGTATTAATGTGATATTTTTAATCAAATGTAAAAACTTAAATTCAGTAAAAGTAGGATTTTAACCATGGAAAAAAATCTTGTTTGTCGAAGAATGTTCAGTAATATATACATATTTTACTCCTTTCCTTTCTTTAGGAAAAAACCTAGAATTGATGGTCTTGATCGTGATCATAAAAACAATTCTAGCAAAGAATTTCCTTTAGAGTCATATAATATATGAATTTGCCACGGAGTTTTCAAGTGAAAATTCGAGACGCCACAAATCTCGTAACTCAGTCGAAGTTTAGCCTATTGACGAGTTGCTAGTCATCACATTATACAATATATTATTATAACGACTCTGTTCGAACGGCGTGAGACAAGCTGGTGATAACCAAGTTAAGTTAGGTAAAAACCTAGCTTTGGAGTAAGACATATATATATATACTGGTAGTATAAAATGGCGGTGTAGTGCGGCGGCAGACTATACGTTCGGCTGCAATAGCAGCGTTTAGAGCGTTTATACGATTATACGAAAATGATTTAGCAGACATTTTAGACCGTACTAGCAGGTCGTTCGTGATATTCAAGTGGACGGGACGGTACGTTTTATCAACTGTGGTATTGAAAAATTAATCAAAACATGACAATGATGACGTTTGCGATGAGACCATGAAAGTTTATTTGCCACACCATATAGACTATAATATGATCATTGGATAATTTTAGTTACCGAATGACATCATCGCATTGAGACGAGCAAAATGCTATAGGAAAGGATACAAAAAACCGATAACACTATTATAATAATAATATAGACGGGTAGACCGGCACATATATACGTATATCATTATACACACCGTCGTCGGTCCGGTCTTGCATATTATACTCTGTATACGCATATTATATATACTGCAGCAGTGTGCACGGTGCGTGCGTTTAACTTCCTACATAATGTGTACCTATCTATAATACTTCTATATACGTACCTTGGTACGTGCATATGTGTGTACGGGCCGTGTACTCGGGATCATAATAATAATAATAATAATATAATACTACCACGCGCAATTGTGTGTGTGTGTGTGTGTGTAGTACGCACAGGAAGGATGGAAAAAAGCGCGCGGCGAGAGACGGAGACGGGACGAGAGAGAGAGGCGATTAATAATTATTTATCGTCGTCGGAACTGGTTTTGTGTTTTAAGTTTTGGTACGGACGAGCCCCGGCAGCGCGCGTGTGCGGGAGAAGTGAGGCTGCGGGTAGAGAGTAAAAAAAAAAATTATAAAAAAGAGTTGGCAAACTGGTTATGCCGCGCGCGCACCACCGCACCGCAGCCCGAATACACACGCCGCACACCGTCTTTCGCGTTCGTACCTATAGACGTGTATATAGTGCTACATGGGCGCGCGTGTGTGTGTGTGTGTGCATGTTTCTGAAAGCACTCAAGGTTATTGAACCGTCCGGCGACGGAATCCTTTGCTGCTGTTCGTATTGCCTCCACACTCTCCACCACGGTGTATAATAATAATATAATATGTGTGAGTGTGTATACGTAAATGTAATATAATAATGTATTTATATCTTTTATATTGTCGTGTGTCTCGCTGTTTCTTTTGATTTTTTTTTTTTTTTTTTGTTTTGTTGTGTTTCGTTATTATTATTATTTTTTACTTTTTTACTTTATTTTCATCCGCGTATTATAAGATGAAAAAACACGAATTCCAATTATTATTATTATGTTTCGCGTGTCTTCGAGATTTTCCGTTTTTACGGAGACCCCGCATTCTACATTATATTATGACATTACACCCATGTAAATATAACAATATAGTATCGTTTATTATGTGTATATAACTTACATTTTATTTCGGTGCTAACAGTCAGTTATGCGACGTCTCCCAATTGTGGCATAACTCGGTGTGCGAAAACGACGTACCTTATACAATATCAGTTATTGATATGAGCATCTGGATCGTGCATAATTTATTGTTGTACCCTGTATTCTTCTCGACTTACAATCCAAATGATTTGGACAATATGATTTCGTCGTAAATTATTTTTATTTTTGAAACTAGTTCGTTAGGCGTGGTACCAGTATAATATTAAGTTTTCAATTCGTTCGTTTTTATGAAAAATCCCGAGGATAGATAAATGAGTGTATACCTGACAAAATTAATGTTTCAACATTTTAAACTATGACTTGGGTCGGTTGAATATCAAATGACTGTATAACTACTGAAAAATAATAATTATTGTGTTCTACATAATAATATAATATAATAATCGTGATGATTCAAATATCATTTTGAATCTTGTGTATTTTTCTTAGAATATGAGTATAATATAATGTATGTATAAATATACGAAGTGTAACAGAAACGACTAAAAAAATAAAATTAACTGTGTATACAACTGTATTCAACAAGCGTAGAATTTTAATAACCGTTTTAAATATATTATGATTTAGGTATTCTATAATATTATATAGACTTAGAATTATTCTTTCCGAAATGTCCCTTAATCTTTTGATTCTTTTAAAATATATTATACTATGTAGTACACTAGTATTCAGGTCTCGAGACTATTATGAAAACTTCAGAATATCAATGGGTTAACTATTCTAAAATAAACTCAGTAAATCATCAACCACTCTGTGTTTATATATTATTCATATTTATCGAATCTTTTCACCGAACAATGCGGTCGTACAAATATTGTAAAAATATAGACGCTGTACAGAGACACAATAATAAAATAGCCGAATCCTCGGGCTGGGCATCTATGTAAACAAAAAAAACGACTCTATGAAAACAAATATAGTATATAAATATACTTATACATTTATACAAGACGTCCAAATACAATAAGTAAACTTATATATATGTATCGTATAATGCATGTATACTACCATTAGTGTTGAATATATACTTGAATTTTATGCGATGGTTTTTCCATTCTTCTTCTCCTCTAACTACTAAAGCAATATTATATATTTGAAATTCGACGTTGGCATCGCGTCGTTAAAACACCATGCCACCGCCGCCGACCGTGTGTCCACACGAAGTCGAATATCTACACGAAATAAGGCGTGGTATTATTATGTATAGGTACCTATAATATTATAATTATGTACAAGCGCGTGTATAGAGAATATTTGTCTTGTCGCATAATGATCGATGGCGGTGTCTGTCAATGACCAACGTCGGACTGAGGTGATTAGATATAAGATTTCTATACTCTTCTAAATTGAAGTGATTTCTGACTTTTTCAAAGACGTTTTGAATAAAATGATTTTATAATTTTGATTTGAAATAAAAAATGATTTCTTTATGAAATTTGATAAATTTATATTTATAGAATATAGTTTTAAAGCCTATATTCATGTATAATATAGTGGATCTTATTTAAACTTAAATTGGCGTTTGAATTAAATATTCAAATACCAAATTACACCAAGATGGTGGTTAGAAAAATCGTATATACCTCAAAACTATATCAAGTTGATAAAATAATAAATCAAAAATTGTATCAATCGTTTCCGTTCCGATTACACATTTTTTACTCATCAATCGGGTCAATTTTTTTGTGATTATATTTATTATAGGTGGTAGCTATAACTTAGGTACCCTATTATAAAATATTATACAAGTGCAGCTGCACTTTCCGTTTAAAATCGGTGTGGTATGTTATACACAAGTAGGATTTCAACCATGGAAAAAAATCTTGTTTGTCGAAGACTGTTCAGTAGTCTATACAAAGACTGGAGCCAATAGGAATTTCAACTGAAGAGCAAATAAACTGGACTCTTAAAGTCATTAAAGGTACCCGAGTTCATTATAATGTACCTATAAACCTATTATGTATTTTATATTCCCATATGGTCGAGTCGGCAAAGGGATTTCAATCGAAGCGCGTGCGTGTAAATGAAAATTAATAAGACTAGGGGCCATATAGTCGCAGCCGATCACCAATAATATTATATATTTTACCAGGTATAAGCGTGTGTATGGATATAGTATAACGTGTAATACATGGCGACTATGGTACTACAGGTGATAATAATATTATTCGAGTACCGGAGTACCGGTTATGCTCGCGTACCTATATATTAAAATATATACATATAGTATAACCTAGACCACCTATATATAATATCTATAGCTGCCGTGTATTAAACATTTATACAGGAGATTGTAAAAAACCAACCGCTGGCTCGACTACAAAGTATAATATTATGTAATGTATAATATACTGCTGCAGTGATTTTTTGGAAAACATTTTTTAAAAAGGAATTGACTTTTCATTTCGGTACGGTCCGTGAACACTATTTAGGTACCTAGGTCTACCTACCGATCGCGTGAGTCCTACACATTACGTTTATACTATACCTACCCGCTGCGGTATCATATATATTATATACAAGACATTTTATTTTGACGTCTAAACGCGCGTGCGACCTTATATAGTAATTCGTTTCATTCTATAGTCGTTTTAATTTTATCATCATACGTACAAAATAGTTTATGTGCAATATTGCTCGGTAAAAAGTTTTTTATTTTCGTTGTTTTATTGTTTGTATAACAATATTATTATACATTAACGACTATAGTTTGAAAATTTCACCCGTCATGATTATCCTGTTTTTATAATATTATCGCAGCCGTGCCTGCATCCTAATTTCCTTCTATGATAAAATAACTGACTGTTTTTCGACACCAGCCCGTGTTTTCACTAAAAATATCACGAAGAACTAAGTATGATTCCATGCTTTATCATCCCTATATGTTGTCAGTTAATGAGAAAAAAAGATACGATCCCATTTTCATCCAAGTCGATTTTTTGTTTTGAATCACTGATTATTTATATTTTTCTGTAATTGAATATAGTATTAACATTAAATAAAACTACTAATAATACTATTATGATATTATTTGTCTGTTAATTTATGTACCTATATTGTTACTTATTTACAAAAATCTATATTATAATATTATAATATGTTAGACGTTAGTAATATATTTATAAATGAAATGACATGTATGATGTATAGATAAATACTTTTTACTATATACGTTTTCTGCATGATTAAAGGTTATAATAATTACAAAAATAAACTTGATCATTATTTTATTTACTGATATTTATATATAATTAAACAATTTTATAAATGTTACTAGATTAGGAGATACATAGGTATAAAGTATATAGGATAAAAATACAAATAACACAAGATTTTAAATTTAAACCAAGTGTATTTGGAAATAAAATGTTATCTCATAATATTATACCTTTCTTTTGATAAAATACGGTATGGAGATTTGGGGAAAAATACACACAATATCAGAAAATAGATTATATTATACAGTACCTATATATACTGTATAACTGAATAGGTATGCACCTATTGCACCTATATATGTAAGGTCCACGGTGTTGTTTCGGGTGTAACTAATAGATATAACAAATAATAATATTATAATATCCATAAATCATAGATTAGTAGTTATCTATATCGAAATCCGTTGACGATTTTACTTAAGAATAGCTTATGAATGCTCTGCAGTATAGCATATATTATATTTATAGGTATTGAGTTAAATTAATACACTTAGCACAATTATTGTAATACATTAAAAAAAATTAAATTAACCTTATATTGCGCTGCGCCAATATGCACTCTTCGTAATTATTACAATAAAATATCGGTACAAAAAAAAACACTAATTATCACTACTTAGTAATTAGTTTATCTAAGACAACGTAGTAGCCAGTAGACACGTATTATATAGGTTTATATATTTTTAACAAATATAGAATTATAGACAGGTATCCTTAGTTATAAACTATAATATTTTACTTCATTATTTTTTGTTTACGTATAGTATGTTGGTGAAAATAATCCATGTCCACTATCCATACGAGTACATATCACTAGTAATAAAACGTGTAATTTTCATAATTATATAATAAACGTTTTGTAATATATACATAAGTATATTCTGTAGGGCCACACATATCTTATATTGTATTATCACATAGATAAATAGTAGTTTTTCTCGAAAGACTTCAACGCAAAATTCAATCGTAGTAGAACTCATGAATCATGAAAATATATAACTATTATTGAATGTACCATTGCGGTTTTTTGCGTTTTCTCATACAATATTATAGTTAATAAATTTATAATAGACAAAACAACTAAACTGAATGTACAATTTTAAAAAAACTAAATAAGTTTTTTCGCATATTATATTAAAATAAAAATAGTATATATATATATAATATATATAAGTACCAATGCGCTTTTGATTTAAATTTGTTACACCACGATTGCGTGTCCTGTACTCGCTATATCTCTTCGCTATGTACTATATATATTATATGGACGAGTAGATAATAATCGTTTTTCATCATATAATGTATAATATAACGTGTAATCGTGATGTTCTCTACATAGACACAGCAGTAGACCACGCAGATGCATACGGCTGTTGACTGCTATTATAATAATATTATAATATATATAAACGTATTCGTTGGACCAGCAGCAGATAGTTCTCTTTCTATATATTATTATTACTATTATACTTTTACTCCTTGCCCGGTTACTATTATAAAATCATGCACGTATACCTATATATACCTATCTACCACGTCAGTGTTATAGTACACCCACCATGTTATTATTATTATTATTTTGTGATGGCACACACCCACCACCATCACCAGCTTGGCATTCAAATCTCAACATGTGCGTCATTCTCGTATTACAATAATATCGCGTACACATGTAGGTACGTATGAGAAACATTTGTAACGATCATATTTTTTTTTCCACCTTATGTATTGTTATTCCGCGGTCTCCAGGATATTGTTAAAGTTCACTTTTTACCCGCACGAATCACAGCCGTTCCTGCTTGACGTCGATGCGTATTTTAAGCACGATTTATCAGACATTCATTTCAATGTATTATAAATTGTAATATTGTATCGTTCCGAGTAAAATAATAATAATTTATTCAACAGCTAAGAAATTTATTGATGACTTTGATTTTGATAGAAAATAAAAAGTCTTTTAGTATCGATACCTATCGCCGATCTACACTTTGAAATCATTTTAATCATATCACTATATTATATTTACGAATATTTTATTTTCATCTCGCTTCATTTTATATGTTTCACATGTAATAAAATATAGTTAACGATGGATAATCGGATTATTATTAACTGATCTTATTAAAATATATATTACATATTATGGTCTATACTCTATATAATATGTATGTATAGTATCATAACGGCTGCGATTATAATAACTAATTAAGTACCTACCCACCTAAACACCATCGCGTGTTGGTGTTAAAATCGGTTTTATGAACTGATGAAGTATATTAAACGTTTGTTGATCCCTCATAATATAATATCTTTACATTATCTTTGTATATTTATGATATTCGGGTTGATTAACATTAATAATATTATTCAATTGCAATTAATAGTGAGGTACTAGTACATCCATCATCTATAGTTCATAAAACCAGTACCTATAATATAGTGGAGTAGGTACACAATATAGTATTTTCTCGGATGTAAAGAAATTTAAATTAGCGATGTTTACCTACGGACATTGTAATATAATATGTATGAATAAATCTACTCTGAATTTTATTTTATTTATATTCTATTAGGTAGTCATTTGACCAATAGACTATACATTTACACGATTTGTATTTTGAATGACGACGTCAATTTAACGAGTAATCGAAATCATATAAATAGTTATATAGTTCTTCCGCATAAGTTACATCGGTTTTCGTTTTCCGTTTTCTACACCTACAGTATGCAGTATACTATATTATAATATTATATGTATAGATGAAAAATCAAAAAATACTCGTTGAGTTGTTATTGCTGCAATGATTGAAATGGCTAGATGATTTATTGTTGACGGGTGAAAAGAAATATATAGCGTATACAAGACGGGGTTGCAAGGAACATAGCACTGACTACATTTATATCGCGAGGGTGCCATGAAATGTAGGGCGTGACAGGTCTGATGACCTAGTTTCTTGGATTCCCTGCCAAGGCCCAGTCTATATACATTCGTACTTCGTATATATATTATGTACAGTCCCGGGTGGCGGATCGATGTCGGTAGTTTTCGGCAAAACGATATTGCTGTTTTCCTCCGGGCGAAGAAAATATAATGTACGCTTTTACTTATGATTTAAAAGTTCCAAAAAAGCGTACTGAAAATATAATATTATAAATATCATGTAATAGGTACCTATTACATAATATAGTTTATTAAAAAACGAAAATCGAAAAAGATACCTTTTATGAGTAGTAAAAAAGTCATCAAGGATTCCCAAACTCAAAATAAATCTCCTTTAGTTTGTAATTTGTATTTATAAAAGTTATTCGAAGTCGTATGTACAATGTTTGTATTATGCAAACATTTTTCATTAGGTACTTATTACTTTTTTACCAATGTTAAAATCCATTGAGCTATACCTTAAAACATTATTTTAAATGTCTTAAAACTATGTGAATTTATTTAAATGACACATACACATTTGGATATTATAGGTTATGAAATTTATTTCATTGATATTAATATTATACTATTTTATATTTTTACTACTCTATAACATAATTTTAGCAATAAGCCAATACATGTCTATAATTGTTCCCGTATTTGCTATTAATACAATAATATTATGTATATTATATATATGCAAAACGTCGTACCGTCTCAACGTATTCATCTCTATCTATGCAAAATTATTATATTATTTACGATTTTTGAAAATTATTAATATAATAAAGATCTGCGTTTATTATATTTTTAATATTTCTTGGTTAACTAAACTGAAAATAAGAATAATGACCTTAGGTTGTTGAGTATCTACTTAAAAGTCTGGTGTACTGCTCATAATCAATTCATATGACTAATATTTTTGAACATTTTTCATACATCAAACTATCATATCACATTAAAAGTTAAAATACATATTTTATTTATATCATATTGTCTATAATATAGTAACGGGAGTTTAACAAAGTATAATGTTTTTATAAGTATTATATGTATACACTATATAAAAATATAAACTCATCGAGACACTTAGTAGACACTAGGCATAGATGCTTATATTACACGTTAGTCGACGCGCGAGAATAAAACAAATTTTGACATAGACCAACCAGATATGTAATTAAAAAAAAATATATTTCTTTGTATATTATTTATATAATATTTTTATTCCAACATTATAAAAACATTGAGTACCCATGTTGACACAACTAATAAATAATAATAAACAACAATAATTGTTTTCCTTTTAATAATAATAATAATAAAAAAAAACGTTAAAATAATAAAATTATTCTGTTGCGATTTTCAATTTCTATCAATATAATATGTTTTGTTTACAGATCAACATTTTGCGGCAGCCGACTCGAACACTACGCCGGCCAAATCGTTTGTACCGTGTCGAGTGTGCGGCGACAAAGCGTCTGGATACCACTATGGCGTCACGTCGTGCGAAGGATGCAAGGTATACAACAGCAATGATACATAATAATATATTACATTAATTACAATATAATTTTTGATATATATAATTTAGTGAGATTACCCACGTTTCAATTGTAATATTTTACACTCAAATCGTTGTTGATTATTTGATACACACGGCCTTTAAAACCGCAGTGCACATTATAATAATTGTATATTATGTTATCTTCTGCGGGGAGTTACTGACGAGAATAATAGAATGCGCGCAATGCGAGTATCGCGACAAGAGCTCACAAAAAAAAAAAAAAAAATGCATACTATTGTCGTAAACTAAATATTAATTATATAAGTTTTGGTTTACGTTTATCGCTACCACACATAAAATAATAGTATAATACACATACCTTCCAAGTCGATAACTTTTCATCTTTAATTAATATTTCGCTAACATGTTTTTGGGAAATTACTGTATACTATATATTTACTATAATATACTGTATTATATTATATTATATTGTAGTACTTAATAAAAATGTTTAGTTTACCTGAACTCAAAATAATAAAATTTAAGTATGTGTTTGTTTTTGTGTTGCTTAACGATTTGATATTGCTAATTTATGTAAATCTTTCAAAAGTTGAACTAGTTTCCAATAAGAATTTAAATATAGTTATGTATGTTTTAAAGTTTAGGCAGAAGGTGGCTATAAACTTATATTTGACAGGTAGGTATTTTTGAAAACAACCATTATGAGACATCCTCTGTATATATTATATATATTATATATACCTATATATAATAAATATAGTTTGAGGAAAAGTGAGTTTAAGGTTTTAAACGTTTTAAACTTAACTAGTATACGAAATATTTGCATAAAACGCAATTCAGATGCACATTCAGAACATTTTTGATTCTATTACTGATTTGAAGATTTTATTATGAGATTAACTAATGCCTATATGAAATAATATACCACTACCTTTATTGAAGAAAACTATAAAAGATACGAGTATTCAACACCCGGTATCTAAAATCTGCAACCTATCTGGTTTCTTTCTTTTTTTTTTGCGAGCTTCGCGAAAGCATCCTTACCCCACTATTACAATAAATAGTACGGATTAACCTCCAGTTTAAATATATTTCCCGGATATCCAATACATATACATCTTCCCAGTAGTAAGAAATATTTTTTTTGTACACACATACTTTCTACCTACCTACCTACGTACAATATTTTTATATTATTATTTATATAATATTTTATATTTCCGAATATTTTGAAAAATTTAGAAAATCAATATCTACTCCTAATCATGTATTAAAATAATATATATATCATTTATATTAATTTTTAGTAGAATCGTGACTGATATGAAATAATAATATAAGTCCTATGCCTGTCTGTATACCATGTATAAATTATTATATTCACACACATATGTCGGAATTTTCTGCAACGTTCTGAGGATATTATGTATATCATATATGTATCTACAATCTACATAGTATACCGACTTAATAATATTCATACACTGTATAGTGTACTACTACACTATATAAACACATATATATATATATACATGTATAACATGTATAAAGTCTGCACTGTGACTGTATAGTCACAATATTAAGTGTGTCTAATTAATTTGGTGGGACGGTAATAATAAATGAGAACCGTTTGGACAGTACGTTGACTGTGCGTGTGCGTTGTACGACTCGTCCGTGTATTGAAAAAGACTTAGACATACAATGTTATGTTGTACAGAAATACACACCCAGCATTCATATATATGTATATATATATAAGTATTAAAGTATATAATACATTTACACATTACTCATAGCCTCATAGGTATATTATATATATAGGTACAAACCGTTTTAATATGGAGGAAAATTGTTGTCTTTCTGCTTTGATGTTTATGTATATAATATTTCATGTTTATTTTAAATAATCTATCAAATACGCTGACACGTGTCGGAAAAACTAAATTATATAAAGTAAAAAGAAATTACCCGGATAATTTCATTTTTTCCAGTCCATTATTACGCACGATTTAAAAAAATTTATTATAATTATTATTTCATGGTAATAAATACTATGTACATTCGTTGCACAATAGCAAAAAATAGTAATAATAATAATAACAAAAAACAATAAAGATCATGAGTGGTTAAAATTATAAAATTTTAAAAATTACGTATACTTGTATTGTTATTATATATTTTCTTGTTTTATTCGAAAGCATATATGTATTATTGTATTATAACAGTCATCAGACGTTATAGATGGAGAAAAAAATGTAAACAGGCGGATAATGCGGTACCGTTGGACTATCCGGTTCCTTGACCTTCGACGGTTTTTTATCTATCATTATAACATTTATATAACGGCAACGCATAAGAACAAATTTTCTTTTCACTATATTGCCTGTAAACTGCATAGCTTAGCGATCTCAATTTTGTTCAACGCAGCGCGATGCATTGAGATAAATACAAATATAAATAATCTAAAAAAAATGTTTGTTTCAGGGGTTCTTTAGGAGGAGTATACAAAAACAAATCGAGTATCGGTGTCTGAGGGACGGTAAATGTTTGGTGATCCGATTAAACAGGAATCGATGTCAGTACTGCCGATTCAAGAAATGTCTGACGGTCGGCATGTCCAGGGACTGTAAGTACAATTTCTTATATATATTATGTTATTGTGTAACTTCAGAACTAATAGGTAGGTACGCCATGGGTAAATATATATAATATGCGTAGAGTTGTATCAAAGAATTAAACATTTAAAAAATATTGTAAAATTCATTCAGAAATTTCTGAGTGTATTATTATGTGAACGTACTCGCTGTCAAGTTTCAAAAACAAACCATTCATTTTATGTAATATATGATGTTTAAAAACAAGACTGGTTTTTATGATGAGCGAAAATGTGTTTTCTCTGTAACGTTTTAATGGATTGAATATGCACAATAATATTTATGATTTTTTCCTTTTATCAAAGTAAATTGAGTAATCATTTTAAAAGCACACTTTTTGTAATAATCTGCCAACACCATAAGAGAAAACTATTTATTCATGTGGAAACTGCTATTATTTTACAAGTGATTCAGTGCCGATTTGAATGTGTATTTTTCATTTTTGTGCAAGAAAATTATTTACAACGTGTTTTAAAATAACAGTAGGTATACGATTTAAAACCCGCGTTTAAATTGATTTGAAGGAATTTAATTAGTTTTATAAGTAATGTACCTACGTTGTGAAATTCAATAATAATATTTTCTTCGAATTTTGCCTTACCCATACATATTACAACTGTACCTATATAAACAATTGATGTTATAGTCAACGTTATAATCATTAGTCATTACTATACCTACTCTCTATTGTTTTCACGTTTCAAAGTTTTGGAACCCAATAATATAACGGTTTTGTTATAAAAATTATATTATTAATTAATATCATTAAATATGTATCATTATTGTTCTAATTTAATATTGATTAGGTTGCTTTTAAATTTTAATAATCTAAATAAAACAATATTATTATGAACATCCACTCGATGGAAAAAAGTAAGAGCCAGCTGACATTCACTCTAATAAGTTTTGAATAGAAGTATTTTCATTTTTGTTGTCAACGATTACCAGCCGTGTACCCATATGTTTAATTATGGTCAATCAAAATCCAAATCATAACATTGTCCACAGCCGAACAAAATTACAATAACTACAATGTGACAAATAACAACCAGATTATAATTATAAACCAAAATTGATGTAGCTAGGCTTAAACGTATAGTATCGTAATTAAACAATTTATTATAAAATATCTTAGGGGTGTGACACTTCATCGCGAAGACTCATGACTATATCCTCCTCCTCTCTACACACCAACATACTAAATACATAACATGCTTTAGTCAACACACCCGCGGGCTATATGGCTTGTTATAAGCACTTTTGACACCGGATTCGAGTTCAGTGGCCGAACGTCCACATTCAATACAAATCTACATATTTTATACATCGCTGCACTGGTCGTTTAAACGGCTCAAAAACACCTACGGCCAACAAAACATATACCTTTTATTCCCAGTTGCTGCATAGTACCTATATTATATTATATATACATGACAAAATGCCATTCGACTTCGGTAACAAAGTATAACACACATATATATATATATATATTTATATACTCACTGGTATTTATTTATTATACGAATTCACCCTATAAAAAATGAATAAATATAAAATATGGAGCTCTACGTATTTCTGTTTGAAATTCAAATCGGTATAGGTATCTGGCATGGCAGTGGCGCACATAGGGAGGTGGGGCTTAAGGATCAAATCCCCTACCCCCGAAATGAAAATGTATTTCGACAAAATTTCGACAAAATTCTTCTACTTTAGTTCCAATATAGTAAATAATTTCGATTTTCGAGAAAATAATTATTAACATAAACTGAATCGAAAAAAGCCTTGTGTGCTATTGGCAAGTGCCACGGGACTTTTTCAAAAATACAAATCTAAAAACCTTTTTGCGACTGGTTGGTTGCAGCGGTTAGTGATGTATTTCGGTTTAAGAATAATATTAAACTTCATTTTTTGGTTTAAATGTTACTCTAACCGTGAAAAATGAAAATAAAATTGAGTGGCGCAACTGTAAGAGGGATCAGAGAGTACAGGTGCACCGGGCCTGTTTGCTTATAGGGGGCCCGAAATAATACATTGTTTTTCTTTTAATTTATGATGAACTATTAACTATTAATTTTTATTAATGTTTCAAAATTATTATACGATTTTGAATTAATAATGTATGCAGTAATATTTTTAAAAATATATAAAATAATTTTAGTAAGATGAATGCACCTCGTCTCATACCTCACTATATAATGCTTGGTTGAGAAAATGCCGTTGAAAATGTTTGCTTTAGAGCCCAGATTTTGAAGTTTATAAAATTTATACCACAGATTTTTAACATATAAATAGGTAGGAATTATTCTTAAAAGTCAAAAAAACCTCATAGATAGCTCCAAGTGTGTGTTCCTATCTCATTGTACAATTTTCCGTGGACAAGAATTGGATTTATACAACTTTATAGGTACTGGTTTTCTCTATGTGATGTGGATAAGTGATTATAAGCTTAGCCAACCCTTTACAAATCTATCATTTTCAGTCTTATATATTATGTGCATGTGTGTGTTTCTACTTTCTATGCTATTCGACAAATTCAAGTTCACTATTTTATGTTACGGACATAGTATACAATTTGGGCGTTTTCTACAATGTTCGGGAGTTATAGGACATAGCTTTCATATATTAGGCTATATAGATAATATAATGATAAATCGATAAGTATAGTCAAAATACTAGGGCCAAATTAGGCGGTGATTATAATTTGTAGATTTGGATTAGTCGGTGTATTTGTTTTGTTTCTTTTAATCGGCTTTATTTCTGGACTAAAGAACACCTTTCAACTTTATACAGTAAAAACTAATTTATAATTTGCCATAAAAGATTTCTGGAATTCAATGATTTACCTACCACAAACTAAAATTTTACCGCCAAAGACAGCTCGGAAATTTTCTAATTTGGGTGGTCAAAGCTAATACCGATGTACGGGTATACAAAAATGTAAAACATGGAAGTACTAGTACAAAACAGCAGAGCAACTATGTAGGTACATCAAAATGCACAGAATCAGTATAATAGTACATGATATGAAATTAAAAAAAATTATATTATATTATTTTCATTATATTTGGACTATGCTTTACGATTAAATATTATATTATTTATATCTATAATATACTTAGAAGATTTTATATAACGCCCAGACATTGTAGAAAACGCCCAAACCGTATACTTTGCCCGTAAAATATATTATAAAAATATGAAAATTTACAAATATAGGTAGATACTTATTGTTATTTCCCATTTTATTATAATATACATAATACATAAATGATAAAAATCACGGTTTTAACCGTAGTATTGATATATTACATTTATTTATTATTATTATTTTATGAACAACTATAGTTAGTAGGTATGATTATAATAATTCTATAATCTATAATAGCAAAAATTTGTATAAGAGCTATATTTATAATTTTAAAACAAAAAACTCTTCGTAAATTTCGTTTATCAAATAATAAAATTATGAATAGATTCTTTGCTTTCTTTGTTTCACTATTGTAAGCCCTATCTTTTTTTTTTTTTGGATAAATAATCAAATTTTATTTTATTTTTATCTCTTAAGTTTAATACAGACCTGATTTCGAAAAAATTAATTTTACACAATATTATGAAAAAAATTATTTAATAATTTAATAAATGATTCTATTATTTTTATTAAACAAAATTAATTTTTAAATCGACCAATAAACTGTAAGAGATTTTTTAATCGTTTAACATTATATTCTACATTATGCATAACTGCATAAGCCACATGGCTCAAAAATATAATATTATTATGGAAATTCCGAGTTTACTAATTATGTAATTTGATTTATATTAAATTTGACAAAAAAAAGAAAATATTTTTAAGCATTAATGTAAAAAAAAAAAAAATTAAATTAAACCACCACTACTTAGTAAGTATAAAATAAAAGTCTAAATAATCAGTATAGTATATTTGTATGGTATGACTATCGAATATTATGACTTATTTATATGTAACTACCTTATATATTTAACTTTAATCCCTGATATAATAATTCATAATCCGGAAAGTAACTCTCGCCTAATTATATTTTTATAATATTTTAATATTTAACAAGAAAATAACTCATTCAGCAATAACTTAAACTATTGTGTAGGTAATAACATTATTAAAACCACAATAATTATTAATTATACGGGTTTTATCCAATTGGTCATTATCATGATAGTGCGGTCGTACCCCATTCGGCTCCCATTTTCCTAAATGGCTCCCGTTTTACAAAAAGATCAATTTCCAAACAGCTTCCGTCAAAAAAGTTTTACGAACAGATAAATTTCCAAACGGCTCCGGTTTTTTACATCACAAGTTCATTTTCATTTCATACAGACTTAAAACTGTCTCAAAAGAGGTGTGGTAAACTTTTGTTGGTGTAAACTAATTACATTATAAAACTTACACAGAAAAATCATATATTGTGAATTTTTTATTAAAATAATATTAAATTTTAATGTTAAAAAAATAAAAATAAATGCATGTATAAGTAAAAATATAAAAAATATCATACATAAGGCATAATTTTTTTTATATAATACATACATGTTATTTCACTAGATGAAAATGTGCCTCCTGATGAACACTAGTTCTTTTAAAAATTTAAGTTTACTGACATGACTGAGCTTTAATTTAACTTTTTTTCTGCGGGAGCTGTTTAGGTATTTACCTGTTTGTTAGATCTTTTTTGACGGGATCCGTTTGGAAATAAGCAAACATTAGATGGGAGGCGTTTGGGAATCGACGGATAGTGCATCCACTGTAGGTTTGCAAAAAATATTAGAGGGAAGAAGTAATCATTTAACATAACTTACTACTTGTGGTGTAATCTAAAAATAAGAGTTATTCAAGACATTGCAGGCCTTTTAAAAATATTATGAAAGATACGTTGAACATTTAAGTATAATACATTTATATTTTTATGTACCTGCCTACTCAGTTTACTCTTACTGCACCACCATCCCTAACAAAATATACTATACAGTAATTCATAAAAAAACACACCAATGCATACGACAGTAACATATTAATATGATATAATATCTTACACTTCTACACTGCGCTGTACTATTATCTATCGACGATTATTATGTCTTTCGTTTGATCAACCGTATCGGATATTCATTAATACATTATACATGTTCAAATACTAAAAATGTAGAATATTATATATATATTAACTACTATCGATGACAAAGTTGCAGAAATATACAATCAAGTAATCGTATACAGAGAAATAGGTACTTATATAACTTATTATCATTGTTATTTTAAAACACTTACATGTTCAGTGGTTCACCAATCATGGTCACTTTTACTTTTATGATTTTATAATAAATGTATTCAAATTATATTAATTACCATTTTTAAATATGCTTAACGAACATATTTTCGATACAAATTTCTATTTTTTATTCAAGGCCCCCCTCTTTTTTCTTTAAATTATTTTGAGTTTAATATTTTTTAAATTATAATTATTACCAAATCTAAAATTTGATAGAGTAGTTTTTCAATTATTAAAATACTTTTTTAAGAATAATAGTTCTTAAAGAAAGTTTTAAAAAAAAATGTAAAATGTATTTTATATTGTATTTAATATCTATATTTATTATATACTTGGACAATTTTATAAGTTATAATTATTGATATTAGATATATTAATATAAATTACCAAAATTTTAAAATAACCATAGCTTCTATATATTCTAAACTCATAAGAGTCATAACAATAATGGATTAATTATTCGTAGTAGATATATAAATTTAAATAATTTAAAACTTACTCGTTCAAGTTTTGATTTGTATCAACATTTTCAGAAAAATTATCCACTAAATACTTTACAATAGAAATAAAAAGGTATCACTTGAAAAATAGATTATCTCATAATATCTTCACATGACATTCCTCATGTAATCGTAGTAGAAAACTTTCGAGAATTTTAAAATATGGTCTTTAAATATATGTATTTGAAAATTCCAAAAATCAGATTTTAATTGCATTTATTTTTTGGAAAAAGAAAATGGGGTTGAGCATACTTGATGAATCACTTTATATTAAATTACTTCACATGCACCTAGCAGAATTCGCAGAAATTCAATATCCTTCATTGTCTGTATTATTATTATTTTTATCAAATCCTTCATTTGATTCCAAAAGATTTTTTGTTTTTTAAAACTACATTCACATCATTCATATTACAATGTATTTTCACTATTTACATAGGTAATAATTTATCTGTATATAATTACATGTAATATATTATAGTATATACATACCAAAAAATAACATAATATTTTATTATCTAGGTACCAACTACGTCTTAATTATTAGTTATTACTCATTCTCTTATAGCGGTTACCCACCAAACGATATAAGAAATCTAATTCAGGCTTTAGGTTAAGTTAGAGTTTTTGTTCCAATTTATCCCCCCACCAACGGTCACCACTGTAGAGGTTTTTACACGTTTATCATCATTTTTTTATTATAACTTATATTTTATTTATTAGTATATTGTTAATATTATTATATAAATACGAATGTGATTACGATGGCGATATAATTATGCAAATTCTGCTCGGAAATGAACCTATAAAGTCTCGTCAATAACCTATTCGAGCGATAAAGATCCAAAACGTCAAACAATATTTTACTCGAACGGATGGGTAGTTTACAGAATGATTCGCCAAGCATGGTAGCCCCTATTATATTTTCATAACTGAAATACTTAAACTCTGAAAACGAATATTTGCATAATATTATTTTTGAATACTTAGATTTTTTTTATATGATTTCATGAGTGAATAATCATGTATACATGACTTTCCATTACCAGAAAAACACGACTCAACACCGCACAAAATGTATTAGTCTAATACCATACACAGAAATGCCACGATACCGCAAAAATCCATCATTCCTCGTACCTATCCTATAATCGTATGTTTATACAAAATAATATTATAATATACATACTATGATTACAACTTTTTTAACATAACCATTCGCATCCTATTGGCTGCTACATCATTTCACATAAACTATACAAACAGTAAACTTCGAGCAAATAAGCATAATATAAGTGTAGCTAGTTAATGGAACTAGCTAGCTTTGACAATAATTATTTATCCAATTTTCGTTTGGTAAAAATATGCCTCATAAAACAACAGCATAGGCAAATCCAAGACATTTTCGTAGGTTATGTATCGTATACATTCAGGAGAAATTACAAGTCATATATATTTTTATTGTTTAAATTGAAATTTACATAATAATATATTACAATCGTCATGTTTTAAAATTATAAATATTAATTTTTGTGTATATTTTGAACTAATGAGGTTACTTTTAATAAATTATAATAATAATAACATTCAAATATAGTAGTACATATAATATAACTTAACATAAGTAGGAAACTCTAATTTAATAATTAATAATTAAATAATTATTTAAACATGCAAGTTGACGTGTTAGGCGTTATTTTAAAAGAATACAAAACAAAATGTCTTATTCAGATCTTGACTGTACAGAAATACGTTCGTTTTTTTCATTATTTTTTAAGTTCTTATTTTTTTGAACGAAAACATATGTTTATTTTTAATTTCATATCTATTCCGAAACAGAATAATTTCGAAAGTAAATTAGTGGATAAACATGGTTTATTTTATCATTTACTTATCATGACTTGTATGTATCTTTTTTCAGCCGTTCGGTATGGGAGAGTGCCGAAAAGGTCTCGTGAGCAGCTCGAGTCGGAGTCAAAGACTGTGTCAGCAGCCGATTCGATGGCGGCAGCGACGGCCGTTCAAGTGACCACCACCACGGCGACCACGACGACAGTCGCTGCGAACGCGGCCGCAGTCGTTGCAGCGGCAGTGGCCATAGGGATCGGCGGCAGTGCACCGGCCGTGGCCGATCCAATCATTACTGGCACCGGGCCGGCCGCAGTGATCGAGACCAATGGCGTGTCCATATCGTATGACGTGATTGCGGCCATATCGCAGGCACACCTGACTAACTGCGATTATACGGACGAGCTGACCAGGACACTACTCCGGAAACCCGTGGCCTCTCCAGTAATTATTTCCTACGATATATTATATTAATTATTATTGCTGGTTTTGATTAATTTTTATTGTTATTATTATGCGTCTATAAACTTAACCAGTATTAACCTATTTCAACGGCAGTGTGAAAATGACTGCAAGTGCATAAGTGGAATATATTGAGTGGCTTTAGGGACTCGTTAATACCGTCTCCCCCCCCCCCTAAACAAACATGTGAATACATATAAGTACATAACATTATAGCAATTGTATTGCATAAATAAAATAGATACATGAGTATTTTAATTAATAAACTTAAAAAAATGTTCTCTACAAAATCCTTCAAACAGATAACATAAAAAAGTGATGTGTAGTGTTGGTTAAAATGCTCTATGATTAGTATGATTAATTGATTATTCTTAAGTATAAGTATAATGATTATATTTATAATTTATTTTAAAATCTTACTTAATAAAGTTTCATATTTTAATTCTTTGTAAGTACATATGTATTGTCAACCCAAGTCTTAAACCGGTGATTAATCCGAAGCTAAGCGTTTTTTTTTTGCAAGAGAGATGAAGAGTAAGATTATAATATAGCAAATTTTAAAAATTGTCAGTAGTCTACACGAGATTACATTTAACTGAAACTTTTTTTAAAAAGTTTAGTATTTTTTTTTCCAAATTACAGGAATCTAACTCCAAGAGTACAAAAAAATCAGTATCCAATTATTTCTCAACTTAATTGCGTGGCTCTACAAAACTTTTTGCAAAAGTTACTAATATTGTTCATGAAATTTATACTTATTGAAAAAATAATAACAATAGTATCTTCATTATAATTTATTATAACAATATAGATTCGTCGCTTCTGTAAAATTCATTTGATATCAAAAAAATAAAATTTTAATTCCATCGCTCACGTAGATACTAGGTTGAATGTGAAAGTAATGGCTCTTCCTTCCCATCAATAAATAGCTTCTGAACTTAATCCAAACAATGGGGTACGGTTTATTTTTATCGTCCGTTGAAACTCCTTATACTTCCTAAAAAAAGCTTTTCTTAAGATTAAAAGATACTAGCATAAATACATGTTAAGATAGATTGTTATTATTTATCGAAATTGGATTGTGTTGTTAAGGGCTTAACGACCGCATGTACGAGAAAAACCACGTCTGTGATATGTCTATCGTCGCATATTTTATTTTTTTGCGCTAGTCTACGCATTTACAGACTTTTTGAATGAGTTTTCGAATTTTTTGGCTCTCATTTCATATGCCTAATATACTGATATACATATACCAAATATTATAACTATGTATCATATTGAAATTCGAGTATGGATTTAAATTTAAATTTTCAATAATCATCAAGCCATACCTATAATCTCTATTTGTTTTTAAATTTTTTAAAGCGAAGGGTAAATTAATTTTGAATTTCAATTCGTCAAATGTAGACAGTTAAAATATTTTCTAATATTTTCTTCTAATGCATACTATAAAATATATTTTAATTTCATATTTTTATCTTCCATAATTTCTTTTAATGTAGACGAAATATTATCGTTATTCGTAATTTACGATGATTTATTAGTATATTTTATAGATATATATATATATATATTTTTTTTTACTGGGATAATATCATAAAATAAAAATTATCATTATAATCATTTTAAATTAAAATCGTTATTGTTATTTACTTTTCTTAATTAAATAATAGCATAAGTGTTTTTCCAAGTAAAACTGTGTGTTTAAAAGAGAAAGTAGTAAAATATTAAATTAAATTAAATATTTTGTCTATATGTTCTATAATTATTCATAATTTTAAATAAGCAGAATTCATAAAATGTTGAATTCAGAATTAAATACAACGATAAGCTCATGCACTATGAAGGTCACATAACATGATGTGATTATTTTAATTAAAAATCGTGGAACATTATCTTTTTTTTCTGTGTCCTCATGTTGTAGTATGCAATTAAAGTAGTAAAGAATTTTTATTTCGAGATAGATAGAAAAATATAATATAAAATAAAAAATACCTATATATATTTATGATAACTGTTTGTTGCCATATTGTACCCGCTTCTTAAAGGCTTTTAATAAAAATAAGTAGAACCTATTTAGGTTAAACACGTCTTGTAGGTACTTACGTAATATATGGTTTTAAAAATGGACATCCTGTCGAAATTATACAATTAAACCATATATAGTATATAGTATATTTCGATTTTAGTAATTTTCTTTCAAACATTAATAATTATAACCTTTATTTTTTCAATCAAAATTATTATAACACGAATATTCTGATGCATTTTAATCGTTTTATACTTTACACAAGAAACAAAATGGTATAAAATAACAGTTATTTATAATATGTATCTACTATATATTAAATACCTCAAAGCATAATCCATGCGATACTTTATAATAATTATTATTTTATTATATTATCATGTAAATAGTACACGACAGTAAGTTATTGTATGTATTGACTAATAATTTCTTATTGTTTTTTTTTACATGTGAAGCCCGCCCAAGGATGCTCTAGTCCAGAAGTGGCGTCATCAACAGCGGACAGCGAGGAACAGCAAAAAATATGGCTGTGGCAACAATTGGCCGCGCACATCACGCCCACCGTGCAAAGGGTAGTGGAGTTCGCGAAAAGAGTACCGGGTAAGAAAATACAATTTTCCTTGTGGTAACTTATATGTGTGTCTTAACTTTAAAGACTTTTAGGCCTTCTCATCAAATCGACTTACAACTTACTGCGACTTGTATATTATGCCTTACTGCACCTACAACGTAAGTGCAAAGTGTACTAATGGACATATTAATTCTAAGTTACTGAAAAGAGAAACTATTTTCATGAAACTTATTTACAACCGATTGCAAACAACTTAAGAAGACATTATATATTATATGCCTGAAACGGGGTTCACAGAAAATATAACTATCTAAAAAATTTTTTTTTTAATATTTTAATTGATAATTTATTAGTGACTACCTATATTATTTGTTAATTCTTTCTCTTATACTCTATACTCTGTATACTGTCCTCGGCTATTTATATATCAAAATTTGATTTTTATACTTTGAAATTCTCATTATTATATTCTAAATTAAATTATTAATTTTAAAATCTATGCTGTAATATATAATTATTTTTCAAAAATATTGTTTTTTAATAATAAAAATGCAATTGAAAAAAATTCATACTTTTCAATAAAATTAGTGTTTACCTTTAAAATAATCATCTATATACACACTTATTGTACAATATCATTAAATTCATGTTTTATACCTCCAAAATCATTTCAACCAGCATATTAATCATATACCATTTGTGTTTGACTATTTCATTATAGGTTTTGTAGACCTCAGTCAAGACGATCAGCTGATTCTCATTAAAGTGGGATTTTTTGAACTTTGGCTGTGCTACGTGTCCAGGTTGGCCACTGATCTTTCGCTCACCTTCTACGATGGCACGTTCATCACACGACAGCAACTGGAACTCATTTACGACGTATGAATTTGTTCAACATTAAATTAATATGTAAATCCATCGTTAAAATCGTGGTAAACCTGTTTATGCACCGTAAACCTAACTTATCTAAGTCCTAACCTTGGTCAATGATTTCGTCGAAACTTCCATGAATTTTGTTATTGAAAAATATTGAAATACATTTGTAAGATATACTTAATTTATGGTTTTGTATTTAAAAAACAAAATATTAAAAAGAAAAAATTAAATATATTTTTAATAAAAATCTGCGGAAAATTGTTTATTAGCATTGCTTCCAGTAAAAAAAAAAAAACTACCGAATGAAAATATTTAGATTCCAAAAATAAACTCTCATAGATTATTATTAAGTATTAAAATTCACGTTTAAAATACATTTCGAAAGCATTTTTAATAAGTACCTGGGAAGTAGTGTCCATGGATGCTCCCTTCCCTTACGTTTTCAAATCTAGTACAAATTGTGAACTTATTTACTTAACATATTACTTTGTGATTTTGTATGTATAAAAATTGTAAATGTCTTTAAAAAAAAAACTAATAATGTTAGAAAACAAGTATTTAAGCATTCAAGGATGTGTTAAATATATATATGTTTACATAACCAACAATGATAACATTGTGTGCACTCATATAATGACTTTGATTTAAATTTACGAATATAGGATTCTGTAGGCGGTATTAAATTTGGTGGATAGCCAAATGGAGCACTCAATTTCACTTGACTACCGACAAACACATTTTTACATAAAACGCATAATATTATAAATTTTTATACCACCCATTTTTGTTAACTATGTATAGTATATATGCAATTCAATGTATTTATTTTTTGAACTCTCATAAAAATATCTTTATGATTATTAAGTGATAAGGGTGGAAATATAAAATCTCATGTTACAAGTAGCTACTCAGGCATAAACTATCAAAACGAACGTACCAAGTCCATAGTAAATTAAAATTTTGTTTTTATTTATTTTTGAGAAATGCATTATTCTTTTGAAATACTGATTTTTCAATGATTACGTTTGTTTTTCTGCCCTTAATATGATTACAAACAGAAATATTTACCTGCTGGTAAACATATTATACGTATGTATATCTGATTAAATTAATGTTAACAACTGATTCTAAAAGTGTACTGAAAATACTACCAAATAATTTTTTCACAATATAATTAATATATTGAATACGAGTAAAACGCACACATATAGGTATTATAAAACCAAAAAATCTTATTTTCAAAAAAATAGACATTACATTATAGATACAATCGTGTCTTACTAGCTATTATCGAGGCTTTTGTGTTAAAACTATTAGTTTAAAATTAAAATAAAATATTAACATGATGATGCATTTGAATATTTCAACCATTGTATATGTATATTCATAAAAAACCACAATGAAATAATGGAATCATTACAAGTTCGATAACCTGGGAAAGAAACATTTTTCTAAAAAAAATATGTACTATATAACTTGGAGACTCGCTTAAAGTTTGCCATTGACTTGGAAAAAATCCCGTTCATCCCGTTCACTTAAATCTGACCATCCAACCATATCATTCGATTGAAAAGTGCAAAATTATTTAATGTAATAACCAAAACAAATGTATTTTGATTATTGGACACAATATAAAGGCACTCATCAGCTTATACCTAAGTTTAATGCTTAATTGTGTTACAGAGATTCGACATTAAAGTAACAATACTACTGCACTAAAATGTAGCGAGTACCCTGTAAATGTAATACTATTAATGATTCGTATTGCGCTTGAATTAAATTATTTGTATCAATCTACTAAAAAATGTCAAGTTCATAACGATTTATCAAAATAATTTCGGGGAAATATAATAAATGTACCTACGCACAAACTATTATCTTCCTTGAACATTTTAATTATTGATTCTATTCCATATCAGCCCGATTAGTATTTTGAATGGAATATCAATTATATTTCTGGACATAAAATACATTTATGTGATAATCGTTCATATAAAAAAAAAAAAACATAATAATAAATAGATAAAATCAATGAATTTATGTTTTAATTTTCCAACGAAATCTATGACATAATAACAAAAAAAAAAATTATAGTTTGATAACCAAATTACAGCTTTTTTGGACTTTTAAGAATGTTATCAAATTACCTTATGCCTTACCTAACACACAAAAAGGTATCTGTATCGTAAAATACTGACTTAAGCAAATTCTGGAATAAAAATTCATGTTACAATAAGTTAGATAACCTCAATTTAAAATATTTATCAACATTTTAATGAACAATCGTTTTATTTTCACTTAACCATGCCAATGGTAAAAACAAAATAACATTTTCTAACATATCATAGGAATCATTAAAACTGTTACCAATCGTACATCATTTTTTAAAGCTCAATTTTTCGATGACAATTTTGACAGAATATTGAAACAAACATTTACTACCAAGTGCTCGTTATGCCACGTATCATTTGTATTTACCAAAACTATGTTTTATTATCCACAGTTGGACTTTGCCACAGACGTATTCCAGTTGGTGACATCTTTCAACAGTTTATCGTTGACGGATACAGAAGTCGGTCTATTTGCCGCCATCGTGCTGTTGACGCCGGATAGGCCCGGTGTCTCTGATGTTAAAACTGTACAGCACAGTCAAGACCGGATCGTTGAAGCGTTCAAACTACAAGTGAGTCATCGTCATCGTTCCCTTTTCATCTTCAAATTTAATGTACCTTTTATAAATATTATATTGATTAAAAAGTTTTTATGTCATTGATTATAAAGTTATGTAATGAAAAATGCGAAAATATAATATAATGCGTGTTCATAAGAAAATACGTAAAATTAAATGTCCGTTTTGCTCCCCTAAAAAAAGTAAGAAAATTAAAAAATAACTGTATCCGTGATAAATAGAAAACTTTTTTAATCTGAACCAGTGAAAATACGATTTATCTTTAGAATACTCAAACTTTATTTATACTACAGGTGCAAGGGCGCCCATATGGGGAGTGCAAGGGAGGGACTTGTCCCCCCTGGAAAATGTTGAAAATCAAAAAATCTTAGCATATTGCTTACTGTGAATAGAATCTATTTAATTATTTAGATAGAATTAAAAAATTTAATTGAATATAAGATAATCTATAATTTTTTTTTTTTTTTTTGAAAAACCAGATAATTAATCAGTTATAAATAACAACATGTTTTTTAGTTTTTATTCTATGGATAATTATAAATTCTTAAAATCAAGGTGGATACGTATATATATATAATTACTAGGACTCGGATTTATTATATGTATTTATGCCACCAAAAAATGTACATAAATATGTACTAAAAAACTCAAAAAATGTATTTTACAAGTATGATTTATTTATATAATATACTCTATATGAGTTCCTAATGAAACAAATTATATTTTAAATAGTAAAATTATTTTTAAAAGGGATTAAAAATTATAAAATATAAATAAAAAAAAAATATTAATTATCTTTATTACAATTTATGATAACATGCATTTTTAAGTTTTCAATCGTTATCTATCGTTTATCGAGGTCATAAATATCGAACATTTGTTACTACGAATATTTTTTACCTTTGGAAACATGGGAAATAAAATTGTCTGTATAGAAAAATACAGTCAAATAATAATAATAATAATAATAATCATATACACTTAATAATTATTAATAAATTGCAAATGAACAAATTGTCGAAATATGAAGGAAAAAATAGAACTATTGAGAAATATGTAAAAATATGTAAAATACATTTTATATAGTTCATTTAATTGGAAATCCTTTGATACGAATTTATCACTTACCTAAATTAATTTATCAAGTCACAGTAAAAATATGTATTTACATATTAATCCGAGCCCTAATAATTATACATATATATTTGTGATCATAAATAAAATATTATGGTGATTGGTGGTGTAAACATACATATACATATCGTATCTATGGCAATACACAATATTTTAAGTAAGGTGTGTATATATATATATATATATTATAGTATATACATTATACAATATACATATAGCCATTCCTATTTATAAATGAATTGATAAATTAAAATTTTGCCTCTCCCCCCTTGAGAATTTTCCTATGGGCGCCCTTGTACAGGTAATCATTGTAGGAATTAAATACTAACTAAAAATATATGTAGTAATTTTATCACGGAGTTGTTTTAAATTATATACATATTACTGGATATATATACTTAATATATGCAAATGTGCATATTAATTTTACCCCTTCTCTCCCATCAAAAAATGATGGAATTAGCCAAAAGCTCTGCCGTCAAATATTTAACTTAAAGATCGAAGAACCTATATTATTAAAATATCAATAGCAAAAAAACAAATTTCCACGCATTGATCAGACAGTCGTCAAAAACTAATTATAATTTAAACGTTATTAATAATTTTTATGTATAGCCATGTTAAAAATGTTTAATAGACAATAATAAATCTAAAGAAGGATGTACCAAACATTAAGCCTCTCTCCTCTCACCAAATATAGTTACTCGATTTTCACCTATGATTAGGTGGATTATGTACAGCCACACAGTTACACTCCACGCAAATATGCTGCTGCATGCCATGGCTTACAAATACAACGACATTACGACAGTATTATTTTTACGAAAATACTTAATGCTTATCGCCTTATATTACTGATTGTCGTACTAGCCACAATCCCAAACATTAAATAAAAACTTAAATGAACGTATATAATATTATAATATTATTATGTTTTTTAATTTGTAGCTAAGCAAAGGTCACGGAGGAGACAAAAATTTGGCTCAAACGGTGTTGTCGAAACTGCCCGAACTACGAACCATTGGTGCCCGACACGTTTCGTACCTCGAGTGGTTTAGGTTGAATTGGCACATGCTGAAGTTGCCACCGTTATTCGCCGAAATATTCGACATACCCAAGTGTGAAGAGGACTTGCATCAAGGCTGAATTATTATCTTTCTATTTTATTGTTACAGGTTTTTTTTTTATATATTTACTTATAAAGTTTCGTTTTTTTTTTTATTTGAAACGAATCAAATACTTCCTCAACAAACAAAATGTGTTTACAATCAAAAGCAGAAAAATGTATTAGTAATGATAATTTTTAACAATATCTTCGTAAAAATAATCTTGATACTTACGATAAATATTGTTAACGCGCTTCAGCCGCCCCCGAAGAGATATGCTTGAACCCCTCAAATACTCGTCAGGTCGGCGCAAAAGTACAACATAATCATCGACGTCGTGTCGATCAAAATTCAAAGATATAATATATATCTATTATAATACTACACTATTACAAAGAGCAATAAAATACAAAAAAAAAAAAATGAAATAAAAACACTATATCGTCGTCTAATATTAGAATAATTCTATGTAAAACGAAAAACATTTTATGTATATTATTATATAGAATATATATAATAAAACATTATGACATAGGGTACAACGAAACAATCTTGTATGATAAGTGTGTTCTTTTTAGTTTTTTTATAGTTATAGAAATTTAATGACGATCAAAATTTTATCTTACACATAGTAACGAATAATATACGCGTACTCGTTTCTTGTTAGGATTCTTGCAATAATATTAATCATTTTCATATCATGCATTTTTTTTTTTTTAATCACATACCTAATGTGTTCATGGCTTAGTGGAGTGCGGATATAATATCATCATTTTCATATAATATAATAGTATTATGATATAATTGTTTTTTTTAAACAATATTATATAATTAATATTTATATATACACATGTGTATATTTTACATTGTAATAGAGCTCCATTTATCTTTCTATATATTACGTACGATGTATTTGACCTGAAAATGTTTTTTGTCTTTGTACTGTGTTCATCATTGACAATCTTGAGTTCGTTTAAAAAGACAAAAAAAAATCTAAGCAATATTTTATAATATTTAAATAGTGTATGGTAAATATAACTAAAAATTAATTTTATCTTTTTTTTTACGGAAAGTTTTTAATATTATTATTATTATTATTATTATTATTGTATTATGATTTGATTTTCTTCGTACATATTTTCTTTTTTTATAATTTCACTAGTCAACTGAAGCAATTTGGTCCAGCAACTGAGCAAACAAAAACGCTTTTATGTGATATATTTTTTTTTTTTAGTTGAATTTTGTGTTATTTTATCTTTTTACATTCCATAGGTACTTTTTTATATTTTATTTGTAGGCAATAAGTCTTAAAATTATACTACATTTTCGCAATCTATTTATTATAGCTCTTACGCTGTTGTTGTTATTGTTGTTGTTAATCATTTTTTATTAGTTTTTACAAGTTAACTAACAGTGTACAACCGTTGTGTAATATGAAAAGTGCAATTTAAATAGGAACCACTGTATGGCCCAGGTTTTCTGTCAATATTTCAGTTTCTCTTTTTCTCTACTTCTCACTATACAAACACATGTCACACACAAACATGTATAACAAATCATAGAATTAAAAATGTTGGCACACAGATACACGGATACACAGACACACACATACTTCATACATACCTTACAATTTACATGCCACACTTAAACATTTATGTACTCACAGGGTAGATTAGTTATTTCAAATCTTTTATGTTGAAGACAAAATTACAAAAACGTTTAGAATTCCTTTTTTTTGATAATATTATATATCATATCTTTAAGATTTTTTTAGAGTAATTTTTGAACACCAAGGTAGTAAATTGAATGTGTATTTTAAGCAAATAATTTTAAATTTATAATAAAAATGTTATAAGTGACAATCACAGATATACTGAAATGGACTCACCTTTACGTTTCGCAATAATTAGGATAATGTTATATATATTTTTTTTTTAGCTCGTAAAATAATTCAATATCGAACGAAAGCAAATAAATTGACTTTTGTTTTTGTTTATCCTGTTTGTATAAAGTTTTCTTAATTCGTTATATGATAGTCTATAATTTTTTTTCTATTAATTTGTTTTGTTATTAATAATTGCATTTTAATTAATATAATATACAATTGTTAAAGATTTTTAGAAAAATTTGTATTCTATTTATTTTAGAAAATAGGTCATTATTTGAGTAGATGTGGTCCTCTATTTGTATTTCATTCTGATTAATTAGCCAATGCTATCACCAATAGAGAATTGTTATGCATTAGATAAATATCTTTTTTCTACTTTTTTATTGAACGAAATTCAACTAGCGTTATTTTGAGTATTTAGTATTAATTAGTAGTTTTTATATATATATTATATATATATATATAACCGAAATATTTACATATAACATGTTTACCTCGTTTTAAAAAGTTAAATTTATATATTGACATATTGTAATATGTAGCTGAAAATGTCGATAATCGGAAGAAACAGTAAATACAAACATAAATAATTACTATTGTAATATTAAAAAAATACTTTATATATATCTGTAGCATATAGATTATTTGATTATTGTTTAGATTGTTGTATAAAAACACCACTTTTTTATTAGATCTTATTATTATTATTATTATTTTTTTTTTTTTTTATTTAAATTTTATTGTTTTGTTCTAAAAATTTAAATTTATAATGAAAATAGTTAAATCTTGTCATAATAATATTTAGGCGTGTAGTTGAGATTCTGCGTAAAGCTTACACATTTTACTTACTATTATTTATTGTATAGTATATAAGTATGATATTTTCTTATGTTTTATTTTTGAGCTCGGTATTAACCGTATTATTAAATTATAAATTATTATGTCGTTGATGTTTATAGATAAATAGACTAATACTTATTATAATTACTTTTATATTATATTATTATAAATGTAATTTATAAATTATTATAATAACAACGAAGTCGTAGCTATAAATATTATACTTTGACAATGAAAGTGCGTATAGGTTCGTATATATTGTTTATCAGTATATATATTATTATACACGTATGTATGTACCTACGTATTTTGCTTGTTATACTGTATTATTATGTTCGATTATTATTATTTTTTTATTGATATATTTTATTTAGAATAGGAACCCATTAGTACAGAAAATAAACCGATGATCGAAAAACTTCTTAAAAAAAAAACCGCGTTATTCCATTTCCTTGGATTTTTTCAAAAGATAACATTTTTTGGAGCGACAATATTATACGTAACGTACCTATGTATTTCAATGACGACTAATAAAATTGCTGTTGCCAATTATTGATGTTTACACTTTTTTGTGGCTTTTAATGGACAAACAATAATCTATACTATTGTAGGTATACGCAGTTTCAAATCGAAGAAGAAACATATGAAAACGTTGTATTGCATAGAGAATAATTGTGTAGACCTGAGTAATAAATCATTGCAAGTGTAATTTGTTATTATGACTGCAATTTATAGAGACGTCTTAGTATTTATATTAAAATATTTAAGTAAATATAATTTTTTTAAGAAAAATATAGATAATTTCCAAACAAACTACATAAAAAAAAAAAGATGAAATTGATACAAAAAAGATGTGTTCATTATTTAATTAAAGTAAGTTATACATTGTGAGCCTAAAATCATAAAATAAATAAAAACTTACATTTTTTTATTAAAAATAATATTACATAGTTTAAAAAAAACTTCTGGTAGAGATATTTAAATTTTGTGGACGGTACCCATTCATGACACAGTATTTTTTTGCTTTTAAATTTTAATAGACGTTCCAACGGTTCTATTATAGTTTCATATTATTTATTTAAACAGGATAATCATTAAATTAAGTACCTAGGTACCTACATATCAAGAAGTGTTTTATATTCTGTTATCATTCATTATTAACATTTGATATTTTTTAATTTTACTCAGCTTATTCATTTTTTTTTTTTTTTTGTGGGTGAATCTGTTCACAATACTAAAGGCACTTTAATTTTCAAAAATTAGTTTATACTTTATTGCGATTATTTCCACCCATGTACTTTATGCACCACCCAGTTTAAATATCACAAGTCACCAATGACCCCCCGGGTGTAATATTTTTTAAATCCAGCTCGTTATCTATCTATTAACCTATCTATTATAGTAGGTATACTTATTATTGTAGTATATAGGATGTACTTTAAAATGATCCCCAGGCATGGAAACGATTTACATTAATAGTATATAATATACATTATTATATAATACTATATATATATATAATTAATACACTTTGAAATACGTTGAATAATTGTATTATAGCGCATCAGAGTGATAGGTTTTTAGAATCACATCATCCTTATCTTCCAAAACACTGCCGCGTGTCCTCGTATACTCAGTAAAATCGATATTTTTTTTCTAATTTCAATTCTTATCTTTCATTTTATACTGTATAATGTAACATATAATTTTTTCTACGAATTTTTATCTATATATCAATATAATAATATATATAATATTTATGAAATATTGGTAAGGCTCATTTTTAGAAATCATACAGACGCAAAGAAACAATATTAAAATACCACTCATACTTGTTATTTATTATAATATAATATGATTTATTGTGCTTTTGCCGTATTATTGTTATCAAGGATGGACTTCAACGATTAAGTAACCTCATTTTAGACGTATTTGCTACAACACAGTAATCGCCACGAAATGAATTAATTAATGTATAAAAGATCACATTAAAGGACAAAAAATAATGCCTCGAAAAAAGATATAGAATTGTGATATCAAGCTATGTAATTATTTATTTAATATCCAAAGTTGAAAATTTTAATGTAACATCGAGCAAAAAAAAATTCTCTTAAATATTTGTTGAAATTGCGGAACATGCAATATAATATCCACTAATTATTTAGTGGTCATAAATTTGTTTTCATTATCGACAAAATTATGGCACGTTCAGCGAGTACAGCATATAACTATATTAGATAAGTCATGTATTAATATTATGAACGTGGACCTAAGATGCACGTAATTCTCTTTTATCACAGGTATCTGTAGGATGAAAATCAAGGTTATATGGTAACGTTATACTCTTTGAAAGTGGTGTAGACTATAAATTATAATTATAGCAATGATAACGTTTTTTTAAATATAAATTAACACGAGCATAAAAGAATTTGTATTTTTTTTAAATTTTACATATTACGGGAACATCGAATGGTCTATAAATATACTTATTATATACCTTTATACTTGTGATGTGCATTATTTAATACCAATAGCAATAATACATTTTAAGTAAGAAAGTATTTGTATAAAAAAATCAATTCATTAAATAATATAATATTAATTACAAAATCTGGAATTCAAAGTTAAATACTGTGTCAAACACGAGCTGTAGCTATAAATAGTGTACAATGGTCAATGGATACATATTGCAATATATATTCTAATACGACAAATTAATAACTGAAGTATAATTTGTTTAAAACAAAAATCAAATTTAAATATGCCAACTAATTCTTATGAGGTACCTATCATTAATTTTATTGGGTACTTACTTATTGAGTAACGCCCATTTTTTTTTCTGTAAGGCTAAGGAAATTTATTTGATAAATTTAACCCTTACTCTCTATCTCACCGATTACCATAATGATAGATGTGCGGTTTTTACCCACGTTCTACGATAGTCGAAAACGATTTCAGATGTCATTGGAATAAAGAACTTGGATTTATTTCATTTGTATAATTATATACGCTACAGTCCCCTGAGTTAGTTTATTTTAACGATTACTTCTGATGAAGCACAATACGATTAGGGTGCATCAATGTAATAAATTGTGCTCACAAAAGTTTCATAACAATGTACAACAAAAAGGTTTCGTGCACGAGTCTGTTTAAAACTGCTTATTCTGTTTTGTACGAGTTTTACATTTTACCCATTCCTATAAATTGCAGTTAAATATACAAAATTGAAGTATAATATGTAACAGCCAAGTTTTCTTTAGTTGTATATTTGCAAAGAGTTGAAAAAAAATAAGAACTAGGAACAAATCTGCGTCATCACTTTAATTTAGAATGTGTAATTATCATGGTAACGCGTGCTACATTAATTATATACTATAATAATTATTAACGATAGAAAATGTTCACTATAACTTATGAGTGCACTTTATATAGATAATTGTTACTGGTAAAGTGGACATATGTTTAAATTATCCGATCAATATTGTACTGCTCGATTTCAGTAGTTAAAATTATACATACAATTTGTCTATAACATTTACATTTTTAATTTTTTTTTTTTACATTAATTTAATTTAAAAATGTCTGGAACTTTAACAGAATATCACGATATGTGAATATATATTTACAGTGGCAGAGTATGCGCATAAACTTTAGGACAAAACATAAACCTTAATATATTAACCAAATTTGACCCACAGAAACACAACCCCATACTTAGCCATATTTTATACATTATATACACTAAACGACTAAACAATATAATACAGATAACTAGCCCCTTGCCCCTTGTCGACGACATTATCGTGTATTGGACGAGTCATGCTTCGTTTTAATTTTCCATAATTGTTATATGTGCGATGTGGATAATACCTATTACTCGTGTTCTAAAGTTAGTTATATAACGCGTATATTCTAAAATCTAAAATAAGCCGTATAGATAGGTATATATTTCTGTTTAGTACGTTCTACAAAAAAGTGCATAATATAAAAAATAAATGATTGTTTATTTTGCAACTGAATCTGAAAAAAACTTAAAAAATATGTCACGACGATCCTCTTAACTTTTTGGTTCTTTGCTTTGGTAAGTATATTTTTGAAACGCCAAATAAATAAAAATATAATAACGTGCAGCTAGTCACACGCTGTATGTATGAATTTAAGTATTTTAGAAATTATAATAACTTGTGAGTGCCATTTCACGTATCGACCTGTCATTTGCACGCAGGTGGTTTTCTCGACATGTCCACGATAAATAATTACATTCTATATTTGAGCGAAGCCCGGTTTTTTTAGTTTTAAGTTTTGTATCGCCAAAAATAAAAAAAATAATTATAGTAACGATTTTTGACGTTATCGGTGCATGATGTATATGACACAATATTATGCTGATTTCAATTTACCGAAAATGTTGGCGTTCTATTCTAAGAATACTCAACTATTTTAAATAGATGCTCTCGCTAAACTTTCATGTTATTTTTATTGTCTAGCTTAGTGTTACAATAACATATATGATTGCGAAAAAACCCATTTATAGTATAGTTGAGTTAATTCATTTAACTATTACCTATCTACAATTGTATATATTATTGAAAACAGCATAAATCTAGTTTTAGAATTTTTTAAATTTCCGCGCATCCAATAAATTAACAATAATAGTTATTTGACCCCGCTAATAACCACATACCGAAATTAACTTTCAAGATTTCAATGCATGCAGCTTTCACACACACTCAGATTTTATATTACTTAGGTTGTATGTCACGAGTAATGCTTGAAAGTTGTAAGTGTTGCATATTATTCTATATATTATATTCTCGATTTAATGTGGATAAAGTGTAAAGTCCATTTTGAACACTAACTAGCAAGCTAAATTTTAAAATGCATCATAATATTTTATTTTAAATATCTTATACATTTTTTTTAAAAAAACTACATATTTCTTGATTTTCAAAATATATATATGCATATTTAATATTTTCCAAAAGGTTAGGTTACTTTCTTTAATTTCTTATGATTTATACAATGCATTCACTTAGACAGCATTTTATAACTTGATGTTTCTTTTTTTTTTTTTACGCTTATTTTATTTTATTACTTGTGTATTTAAGTGTTCATTTTCACAAGTATTAAAAGTATATTTTTATCAAGAAGTACTATTTTGACCGATAGTATTTTTTAATTTCAATAATTAACATCACTAACCATCAAACTGTAATTGTCCAGTACCTAAATGTTAGTAAATAATAATTAAATAATTAATAATTTTATTATTTGGATTTTGGAACAAGTGTTTGCATATTTTAGATGATGCAATTTGATGCATATTATACCTACCATAACTTCCCAAGCTCTACTAATAAAGTAATAACTAATCCGTTCGAATTTTATTTGCATATTCGAGGTTTTTATGAGAATATTTGCATGCATATTTGATTAGATTTTTACTACTATAATTCTATAACTTTTGTCTTGAATATTTAATAGCTTCACATTAAAGTTACATAATTTAAGTAAATAAAACCTTTATGATACACCCTGTATATAATACGTACATTTTATACTAAAAGTTACTAAATCATGCAATTTATAAACATTAAAAATTATCTAATTCAAATGGTAGAATTTGGAATTTATTCTTTGGAAACAATTGTTTCAGATAAACATTTTATGGCAAAAATGTTTATTTAGTACAGAAACTTTTTAAATTACCTAAATATCTTATCTCATTTTTTTTTTTGTGACGGCTTAGTATATGTGTATGATGCATAGCATGTGTTATACATAGATCAGCATACCAATATACGCAGTATAATCCATATCTGAGCCCATATTCAAATTCGCAATTATACATTTCATTAAATATATATAAGCTATAACAACTATTGTATGACACCATCTATACCTACTATACATTTCAAGGCAACACAATTATTTTACGTTCTTTTTTTCATTATTATTGAACGCTGAACGGCCACAAGAGTTCATTTATTATTGCGTCGCAACTTTACTTGGTCAATTTTTTTTTCGTCGTAATATACTAATTGCGTATAGAACACAATCAACTTTTTTATAATTTCAAAACGTATCTCTGCATAATAGTAGAACAATTCAAATAAGACGATATTATAAAATAAAAAAATTGAATATTTTTATATTTATTATGTGATTTAAAATAAACCCAAATGTTTCCAATAAAAGTTAAGTTAACCAAACAACTATGTTTTAATTTAATATGTATAAAAAATTTAGTGTTCATAAAATGAAAAAATTGAAACGCTTGTAATATATATTATTATACTTCGTAAAATTGTATTTTATTTATCTCAAAATGATTTATTTTAGGTTATTAAAAAAATAATACAATTTGGCCGAACGGATTTTTCCTATACTCGTATAGTAAACGTTGATTATTGTTCATATCAACTACAATACGATTTTGCATATGGAACTTAATGAAAATTAATATGTTTTTTTAAGACCTCAAGATTATTTATAGGAAAGTATAATCACTATAATCTAGTATCTATAGTTTAAATCTATATTTAAAGCTAAAAAAAGTGGGTAAGTGGGTACCGCTTTGATGTACATTAGGTGCCGTATGGATAACTATTATATATTATAGGAGGGCTAAATTTAAATCCAATTATAATTATCATTGTATATGAAAAACAATTCTAAACGAAGATGATTTGTCAGCCTAGAATATAATTTTGAATGGTTGGTGAAAAAGGTGGTTAATGTTTTAATTACCTGAATAGACCAGAATTTAAGTTCTTTTATAATTATTATAAGCTAAACTTATGGAAAATCTTGTATTGAATTTTCAACTCTTAGCTACTTATACAAAAATTTTTATGAAATATACCTACAAAATAATTTGCAAATATTCATGATTTTGATGAATTTTGTCAATATTTGAACTTCAAATGCTAATAAATAAAAAATGTGTCTATGTATTCTTATGATTTTTTTAATCACTATAAGAATAACTTATGAGGAACTTTGTATTAAATTTTCAAATATTTTGATTGGGCCAAAAACATTTTATCGACACTTAAAAAAACAATTTTCAGAAAAATTGAAAATTTCAGTCGTCTATAAATAGCTCAAAAAAGTCAAAATATTTTGAAAATTAAATCACGTAAAGAAAACGCCAATCTAAATAACTGGTAAAATTGTTAAATATCTATGACTTATATTTTTTGAATAATAACAAATATTTAAAATCGTTTGATGATAAATCGTTATCGTTAAGCTATTACCTAAAAATTTAAATTTAAAATGCACTTAAAATTTTTCCTATAATGATGCTTCGAGTTTTCTCTGTAGCTACTTGAAGGAAAACTTATTTAAAACCTAGTGTTGTATTTTTAATCCTTAGTTATAAACACAAAATATTTTATGATTTTACTACATTACTTGCAAATTTTCGCGTTTTCAACAGATTTTGTAAAAATTTGAACTATAAACGCTTATAAAAAAATTGTGACTAACGATTTTTAATTTTTTTTAGCTACAATAAGAACAACTCATAAGGAACCTTGTATTTAATTTTCAAATTTTTTTTATCGACACTTCAAAAAAAATTTCTCAAAAAAATCGAAAATTTCAGTGGTCTATAAATAACTCAAAAAAAGTCAAAAAGTTTTAAAAATTCAACTGTATATAGATAACACTAACATTAATATTTATTGAAAATTTCAAGTATTTACAGTGATTAGTTTTTAAATTACAACCATATAAAAAAATAGATTTAGTCGAAAACTGATTTTGCGTAAAAATTCCCGTTTTTCCTTCATTTTTTTTTTTTTTTTTTTGGTTTTTCCAGGCGCTTTTGAAAATAATTGGTAAATTCAAAAAATGTCCTCACAATGCACCAACTAGATTCATTTTTCTATCGTAAACCACCCTCAAAGTTTGAAATTGAAGCATTATTTCGATACTTTCTCGTGTACACAGACAAAAAAAAACACACAACATTGTAAAATCAATACATTCGTCGCTCCGCTCAGAATCTAAAATAATAAACAAAATATTTACAGGTAATGAAAATCAATATTGAAGAGCATTTTTTTTTTAAAAAAGATCCAATATTAACAACATTTAAATTATATTATATTTAATAGATAATAATATAAATATGAACAAAATTGATTTTTACATAACTGGTTTTATGGAAAATTTTTCGTTTTTTCTTAATTTTATCTTTGATTTACCTGATTATTTTAAAAAACACTTGAAATTTTTAATTTCCACTTTTTCAAAGTATCAAGAAAATCTAATTGTTCATCAGGAAGTACCCTTATAAATTATAATTAAAGATTAACTAATTTTACTTCTCAAATAGGTGGTAATAGCAGACAGATAGACACAAAAATCTCTAAAAAAGACGATCTCACTTACTTAATTTATTATAAAACCAATAATATATTCATCTCTCCACGAAGAATTTAAAATTTCACAAAGAACCGTCAAATCAAAATATGATTTCTTAGAAACTTTAGATTATAAATACTTATAAATCGATGATAATATTTTTGAGTGCGTCAATGGAAGCATTTTTTTATTACTTTAAATTTTTCACACACTATTTTTAGTTGAATATTTTCTTTTGAAACTTCATAGTATAGTATCTATAAGTTTTTCACATAAATATTTATTCTTTTTGGAAACAATAAGGCTGTGAGATGATCTCGAAATAGTTAAGTTGTTCTCATTAATATTTATAAACATATATATTGACGTTTTACCTCTAAAATCACTTTCTTAATAAATTATGACAGTCCTTCGTGAACTTGTTTTTGCTCCATATAATGTTCCGTACGCTCACTAGAGACAGAATCACGGAGATGTAATAACAAACCTTGGCGTAACGTCCTCTTACAATACATTTTGTTATATGTATTAATTATTATATATATATAATATTATGTGTGTTCAAAAAACACACGTTATTGCACTAACTTACCCCTCATCGATATTTGGATATTTAGATACTTTGAGTAACTCCGTCAGAAATATATATATATATATATAATACTGTTTATATAAGCATATTTTATTTATATTAAAAGTTGATCGATGAACTCAATCCGATGATGTGAATGTTACGAATATAGATGAGATACGTCGATAAGACTACGCGTTTTTTAAGTTGTACCGTCGTATTGGTGAGACGATGAAACAGATGAACAAATAACATAAATAAATAACAAATACATGCATGAGCTGAACTTTATATTATTGTGTATACGCTTACCTAATACCTATACACTATATGTATACCATAGCAGGATCATTTCAGGATTATTGAATAATTTTACGCTTGACCTATATAGTATAATATATCCATCCCATATATTTAAGGTACACAATTATGACATTTTTATTTTTATTGAATCATAATATAACCAATAGATTATTGTTGTAATTATAGTTGTAAAACGTATTGCAAATAATATTAAAATAATTTTAACTATCTTCAATATCACATCCAGTACTATGACATGGAGGTTGACTCTGTTATAGATTTCTAAATAATGTCAAACTACAATTTTTCATCGTAATTTTAATTTTAAATAATAGTTTTCCAAGCACCCCTGACTACTATATTCAATTCTTTTCAAAACTCCGTCTTCCACCTTCGCCGCCCTATAACCATGGTTTTATGTATTACCTTATAATTATTATATTATTTTATATTACGGATAAAAATTAAATAATATAATACTGACTTCAAGTTACTACCTACTAGACTCTGGTATTTCTTTTTTATAAATATATTTAATTGAAATATATTTACCTATTATCGATCTATAACTACACATTATTTATAGGACTTTAATAGCGTCTTTAAAACTGTCATCACTCATCACATCAAAGTAATATATAATAAAAAAGATAACATTATGATAAATAAATATACATTAGGTATATTACCACCATATGGACGAGTACCTTTAACTGTAAAAATCATTTTGTTAAAAAGAGAAATGTTTACACCATGTAACACAATCCTTACTTTTTATTTTTCTAAGGTGCTACATTAATCTTATATTATAAAAATAATTTATTAATATAAATGAATATACATTTGCCGATTTAAAAAATGTTATCCCTGACACCTGTCACTCAAATTATACGTATATTACACTGTGCATTTTTCACATTTGAATTATTATCATTATAATACTTTTTATAGGATGTACTTATTCAACTTAAATGTTTAAAATATATATTTATTACCTACATTTTATAATGATATATAAATGCAAAGTGTCATAAATCGATACCATCTCTTAACACTGAATTATGTGATATATATACCCATATATGTTTCGAGTGATACGTTTGATATTTGAATATTATTCTATAATTTAAATCCACCCTTACTTATTTCAAGCCACTTCGATAAAATTCACTATTCTCTACATAATAATATAATATATGTAATATGTATTATACGTAGAAGTGTATATAAATCTGATCGTTAATACCTACATATATATAATTTATTTATATATAATACAGTAGTAGGTATTCTCGACTACTATAATAATATACAACAATAATAGTAAATATATATCATAAATGTATTTGCCAAAATGAGGCGCTTACCTATAAAAATAATATACCTATTATATGAAGCATCATAGTTAACCCTCTGGAAAGTTTTCGTCACGCACATTTGCCCAATGCCCATGTATAAACGCGAAACTTTAAGACCTACTCTCGCCATCTCCTTGGTCTACACGTTAAAATTTTATTTTTTCTTTGTATACCTACCCATTAATATTATTGGCTACACCTCTTGTATAGCCGAACATGCATCCTGCACATAACCTACGCAAATTTTAAAATATTTCAAAACTTCAAGCAACTCAATTCAAATTTTAAGGTAATTATATTCATACACATTAAATTTGTAATATTGTCAAACTGATACTATTAGTAAAAAAACAAAACAATTACAATTATCTATTTTGTTTTGTATGTGGAGTTCAGGTAAACCCAATTTAGATTATTGTGTAGGTAGATCTCCAATCAAATCAGAAATGATCATTTTCAAAAAGTATTTAACATACAAATTTAACTGACGGTACAATATTCATATTGTATAATGGCATGTCGGTATGACGTACTGCGCAATTCAAAACGCAATTTTGCGATACGAATTTAATATTATTTTCGAGATGGATTTCCCGAGTACATTGGTGATGTATCGTATAATACACATGCCATAAAGAGGTATTGTTGATTGCAGTTAAGTACGAACACCATCCTAGCAAATGAACTTGCGACCTGGAGTGTTCGTTGCCACTTTATTTTTCGTTGCGTTCTTTCGAAACGTATTTCTATTCTAACAATGATTCATATACTCGTAATTCTTTTGAGAATGTTTTTTAAAATGTTTCCTTGAGTTTCATCGTTGTGCTTGTAAAATTTAACGATTTATTCTACTGCAGTAGTAGGTACCTTACATTTACACTATTTTTTACGTCTTTTATGTTTTATCACTTATACATAAACTAAATAAATAACAATATTATTGTCATTATCATAAAATACACCTGAATGGTTGAATATCATCATAATATGAATCATTTAATTAATTTATATTTATTGCTGGTGTGTTTTTTCTCGTTAAATTTTCCATTTTCTGAGTGGATTTCCTTGTTTTATTAAACTATTATATATTCAATGGAGTTTTTTAATTCCATTACTAGTCAAAAAATATACCCAAGAGAAATTTACCAGGACACATATATTTAAAATTTTAAACACATTTTAATAATTAACTTTTCGTTTTCATTTTTATTTCAAGTAACTGTGAATGGCTAAAGGTGAAAAATTATATTTTTAGCTGCATTTATCCTGAAAGTATAAAAACTGAGTAATATACAATTTTTAATTTTTTTAATTTAATAGTTTTGATCCCTTAGTTTCTAATATCCATACTTGCGATATCAATATATGTAATAGGTATACATTTAATTATTTGGGAGTGGCTTATGATTCCGAAGGTCAAGCATGTTCGTATAAAATGTACGTCAATAGTTAAGTGTTAGAAATGCTATGCGCACGAACGATTGTATGTTCAAAGTAATTTCATAAAATTGTTTTTAAATACAAAAAACGATCGTGATAAAACATTTCACTTTTTGATAAAAATAAATGAGCTATACATATATGTCTTGTATGCGATTTCTTATATCACGCTTTTATTGCGTGCTAGTACATTTACAATTGAAAATGTGAAAATGTTTGGTTTTTTTTTTTTTTTAACGTAAATTAAACTAGGTATGCCAATGGAATATTAAATACATACAAAATAATCTCTGACAGAACACAGATAAAGTCCAAATAAAATTATTTTGATCCACAGCCATAAAACGAGACAAAGTATCTACTGTTGGAAATATGAAAACTTAAATGGTACAATTAATAACATAGATCGAGGTACCTATTATATCAATCAAGTAGAACTCTCGTGTAATTATAGTAGTATAAGGCCATTTTCAACATTTGTAACAAACATGAATTGAAACGTCTTTTAATATTCACGGGTTTTCATTTTTAAATTATTTCCTGAATATTCAAAATTCAGTATTCACCATAATGAACTGTTTAAAATTGTTATCGATTTACCCTCTTAAGAAAAACCACTGAACTTATAAGTGATGTTTTACAAGAATACTTTAGGTATAGAAATAGAAAATATATACCTATTAATATATTACATTTAACCATTCGCGTTAAACATAACATTTTTAACACTTAACTATTCAAACACATGGACATAACCTTCAAACAAATCATTTTTGGACTTGTGACCCTCAGAATTAATTTAATTTAATTATAAATACATACTAATATATAGATATATATTTACCTATAAGGTATTATATTTTAGTATTTTACAAATATACTGTCGATAATAATTGTAAGTAAATTACGACTATCGTCTAGGTCATATTAGACATATTCTTAGAGTACCTACTACCTACTAAACATTATTATTTATTAAACTGTTTGATTAGTTGCGATAATTAAATTTTATCGACATAAATGTTCGCAACATATAGAACACAATGCAGGTCAGATGAATATATTACAATAAAACTTCAATTATTCAACGGGACTACTTCACATTTTATCGTAAAAATGTTGACTCTGATCAATGACATGATGTGTTCGATCGTTTTGCAATGTTTAAGAAAATACAAATTGTTTATACTTACAATAATTATTACAGTGGAATCAAAATTAAAAGATAAAAAAAGAAATGATTTTTAAACACACCAAGTATTATTCATATTATTATGTGTATAATAAATTATTATTATAACCATTACATCACAGTCAAACTTATTCGACTATTTATAAACATAGTTGATACTATCCATATTTTGATATATTTTACAAACATATTTAATTTTGCATATCATATACGTAATTGTTTATAATATGACTATACACGGTCACACTAGTATACATACAACCTTTGTCGTGTACCGACCTACCTAACCTAAAGATAAGTTTTAGTGGAAATTATGGACAAAATAATAATGTAGTGTATTATAGAAAGGGGACTATAATTCATTCTACATTATGTATACACCATCCTTGACAGTATTATTATACATTACGCCAGCAAATTAGAAAAAATGATTCATTAAAAAAATATACGATAAAAATTGTTCGAAATCGTATATTTTGAATTATGATCGCCAATAACGATTCTTCAAGTATCAAGTAAAATTATATTTGATCGTTATACTATGTTATGTTAAACAAATAAATTAGTTATTTGGTGGTGAAAAAAATGACGTAATTGCAATCTAGCCCCACGCTATCATAAGAAATTTATTACTATTATATTTTACTATTTTCAATTGCATGATGTCACTCAATCCTATTTCAGCTTATTTTAATACATCGTGATTTAATCAATTGCAACAATACACACTGCACATAACATATTATACATAATGATTAATATGATTTTACAAGCATGCATATTCAAATATTTAAATTTTTTAAACCATTTAAGGAGTGTACGATAGATACCAAAACTAACTTTTTTCAAATAAGAATCTTTACTTTTTCTGTAAATTTTTAATCAAATGAATTTATTAAAACTTTGAGATACTTATCTAAATCGAAATCCAAACGTGCAGTTTTAAAGTTGTCTAACTTTGTACGTACTAAAGTTGATTGGTCAATGATATGTATGAAATATAAAGGATATGACAAATTGAAAACTTAAGTAATAAATATTGATCTATATCAACATTGTTTAATTCATAAATATATCAGAGTTTAAAATTAAACTAGATCGGTTAATAACAAGATTTTTATAATTTATAAACCGATTTTTAAGGTATATTATCATTAATATATATATACATATTAAAGAGTTTATTGTCAAAACGATTTTTACGATTCACTAGTTTTTGATTATAACAGTAAAGAAATAACTATGGTTCTTTATATTGGACATTTCTTTAGTTTTGAAGTTGTCAAATCGTTTATCAGGTTCAGATTAACATATACCTAATGTTTATTATTATATTGTAAAAGAGAATTTTTAGTGATTAAGAAATATATAGTACTTAAAAGGTAAAAATATATTTTACTCCTATATAAAATATATATTTATAAATATGTATTCAAAAACACAACTAAAAATACAATATTTATATTTAGTATTATATTATTAGAACAATAACACAATTCGAACTTAAAATTCAAATAAAACAAGAAATTATTTTAATTTGATATTTATTTGTGGTCACTTATTAACATTAATACAAAATTCAGAGACTAGCAAAGATGTGCTATTTCTTAAGATATTTCATAATTCATTTATATTATTATAAGTAATCTATTTTTCTATTAGAGTACCTACCACGAAATAAACTTATTTTTACCAAATGTATCTCACATATTATTTCTTTCGGATTTTGTTATAAACATTAAAACGATAATATATGAATAAGATGTAAAATAAAATGAATATTGTATATTTTGAACAAGAATTATGAAACTTTAAAATATCGCAAAAAAAAGCACAACGTGATATACCAAGTGAAAACGTTTTAAATTTCCTATGAACTCGGTGAAAAACGTAACATATGGTAACTCAAGAAAAGTCAGTGTATTTCTCCAGTCTTATATCATGCATTATAGTTATTACTTATTGTTAGAAATTGAGTCAAAACAGCAAAATAACATTCGCTAAAGAACAGAGTAAATATTCTCATCGTATAAATTACCTAAATGTTATATTGGGGGTATAAATGATCTTTTTTGTCATACAACTTAATAATTAAAACCAAGGAAATTCGTTGATTTTTATTTAAGTAAGTATAACATAATATTAAAACTAAAAATTAAATTGTCTATAAAATAAAATTATGCATAATATATAATTTCAATATATTTAATGCTGCAATAAAAAAATTATGAGAAACCTTTTACTCTAAGAAAAAAAATAGTACCAAAATAAATAAAATAAAATTTTGAATGTCTATAAATAACACAAAAAAAGAAAAAATATATAATTTCAAGAAAATACTAATATAAATATTAAATATATGCTGAAAATTTCTACAATCAATAATTAAAAAAAAAAATAAAATTGATTTTGTTAAAACTGTTTGCATAAAAATTTCTGAATTTCCTTAAATTGTTTTTACTGATTATGATTATTTTTAAAAACATTGGACGTTTTTTTCTTTTTATCCCATTCATTTACTAGATAAAATGTTTTACCAGAAACCACCTTCAAAATGTAAAATGAAAAAAAAAAAATGTTTACTGCTTCAAAAAATAACGACACAAAAAAAAATATCATACATCATTGTAAAACTAATATGAAAATAAAGTGTATGTAATAAATTCATTGCTACGCCTAGAATTTAATATACTTAAATAAATAAATAACACATCAAATAAATACAAAAAATCAATGTTTTGCGTGGTTTCAGTTCAAGTCTGAATATACTTTGATTTTAAGTATGAACATTTTGTTTCAGTTTAGAAAACGAGTTTTGATTTTATTAGCTATCATTGTTTATATGGATGTTATATAAGTATTAAGTTCATTTCAAAGTAGTTAAAATTACTCTAATATTCAATATAACATGATAATGCTAACTTTCCAATCATCTAACTCCAGGAGCTGCAGTAATTGGTATACAGTATACTGCTCGTACTTTAATCATTTTCCGATTTTCGAAGTATCGGATAAAACTTATCTGAAGTAATCGATAGTATTAATCGATTTTATTTGCGTAGAGAGGAGGGACTGGTAATATGTTTTTAATGTTTGTAGTTTTGCAGACAATGTGCAGCATCCTAAAATATTATATACATATTATATTTAAAATCACATTTTCATAGTAAAGTACGTCATATAATCATTTCAGTTTTGCATACATTATATTGTTTATTTCAAATATGGTAAAGATTAACGTACGTATACATATATTGAATAGGTATACTAAAGGTATTAAATACGAATACACCATAAAATTTGCGCAAGTTAGTGCAATAATTCGTTTTGTCAATACAACCATAAGGACTGAAGTCATGGCGTTATAAAGTTTTAGTTTAAGTTGGTCGAGAACGCTAACTCATATATATTTGACGTCAAGTACCAAAATAATTTAGTTAAATAATACAAAAAGCTATTTAATGCGATGACTGATAATATAACACCTATAGACAGAAGCTTATTTAGGCACAGACCATAGCCCTATAGGCCTGAGTCAAGAGTGGTAACATTTCGAAGGTAGCGAATTTTATCATTTTTTTTTTCACAAAATTACAAAAAATATATTTCATCTAGTGAAATTGAATATTACTAATTTTTAAGTATAACAAATATTTTTATAAAAATAATATATTAAACTTACATTATTATTTAGAATTACAAGATAAACGATGGTGCTGTTAAATTGAGTAGCTACTTACATATTTTTCTCATATAGTCATTGTCATATACATAATATGGGCCAGTTTTCCAAGTTATCCAATAACAAAAAATGAACCCAATAGTTTGGCAATATTGAGTATCCAAAAGGATTTGGTGTTGACTTTGAATAATGATGATATAATTGATGAATTTGCTGACGAATAAAAAAGTATAAAAATAAGTATAATTTAAAGTAAAATTATTTTGTAAATCGCTAAAAAATATAATACCTATGTAGTTACAATTTAATTTTCATTAACAATGTGTATTTTTTATGCATAAGATAATATAACAAATTATATGTTCAGACATGTTTCATAAATATATTTTAGGAAAGATAGAGATGAAAAGACAATAAATCTGAAAGTGCTTTTTGGAAGAAAAAAAACCTTAATATGCAACTGCCTTATTTTTATATATCTGATTTACACTACATAATATATTGATATAGTATAATAATTAATATAATAACTTAATAAATAATCCAAATTTTAAATATTATCACGCATCTCGTGTCCGCCTGAAATATTGTATCTCATTCCTAGTATTATGAAAACGATAAAAAAAAATGTATTATTTAATTTAACAATAATAAAAAATCTAATAAAAATATATTAATATAGAAGCTTGATAAAAAAAAAAGTGGCCAAGTGAGTAATACTTTGCTGAACATTAGGTGTCGAGGAAGTCACTATTATAGTGTTATATGTGTGTTAAATTGTAATTCAATGATATATCACAGTATAGTTACGAAAAATGATTTTGATCAGAGACGGTCTGTCAGCCTACCACATTAAGTAAATTCCATGACATGGTTTTTGATCTAGATCATTTACTGTATTCATTAAATATTATAAATTATAAAAATATAAACATTTAGAGGTAATTCAAGTATCTATTGTTATTTTTTATCATTTGAAATACAATAGAATATCAAACATTTTTTGAAGATAAATAATTATATTACTATGAATATCCAATGTGGTTAAATTATAAAATTTACTATCCTTCCATCCCCTCCCATTTCACAAAAAAAAAAAAAATAATAATAATAACCAACTAGATCCAATTTTCTACTAGAACCAACCACATTTTTGAAAATCAAGTATTTTTCTGCTCCAAAAAAAGTTTAAACCATCAAAATGGTAAATATATTATCTATTAGGTATAGTACTATAGACTTAAGATATATTCTGATAATCAAACTAATAACTATTATATATTATTTCTATTGATAACTGTATAAAAATTACAAACATCTACGCCCCTTTAAAGTTATCGAAATACGCTACTCCTAATTCCTAAACTTAAATAATATTTAGTTTTTCTTGTATCGTATAATGTTATCTTCGGTACTTCGGTGTATTATGTAAGTATACTAAAACTCGTATCTAACACATGTATACTGTATTACATATTCTATACAAATTACAAATATACAAAGCTTGATGGAATCATATGCATTAGTATTACATTTCTACGTGGTTACAACCATCAATAAATTTATAAAACATTTGATTTATTGCGAGACTTGAAAATAATAATGGTCAAGTCCATTCATCTATAGTCTATACAATGGCATAATATTTATAATTTATATATACATATATATATTATATTTATATATACCATATATTATATTATCTATGTACCTACTATTGTTATGTCTGTTTCAAATACCTATAGGTACACATAGAACATCGGAAACACTACCTATATAATATATTATATGCGTTTTGTATAATGTCATGTACTCATGTCATCCAATATAATATACCTACAGATATAATTAGCACGGTTTTAATATAAACCCTTGAATATATTTTATATACATATACTTATATGTATAAATATATTACGAACCGATAATAAATTCATGTTTTGAAGCTATGTCGTGTGAGTGGTCATCGCAAATGTCAGTATAATGCATGTATATGAGCGCCTACCCAATACACAAATAAAATAATTATGTATGTTAACGCAGATACCAAAACGGCGTACTTTATCTGGTAAGTATGTGGTTAATGTGGTTATACTCTGATATTTCAAAAATATAACCACGTGTCTATTGTTGACCGAGTTGTGAAAATACGGCGTAAGTCAGTTTGTAACAATAACAACAATAATTGGATATCTCTAACAAGTCTAACTTATTTATGTATATTAGTAGATAATATATTATATATTATAAATAGCTGATGAACTATACGACGTGTAAACACGCTTAACGTGTACATATTATTTAATACATGGACTTCAGAATATTATCATCGTATTATGGGATACGTTATCATTGTATTATTGCGCATTAAATTTGAAACCGTTTTTATTTCTCGCGTACTGCAGTATAGCTAGGAAGTGCACTTGTGTATTAGACCAACCCTCTGAACTTGATAACAAAATATTTTTTATACGAATAAATGGGAAAAAACAGATAATATTGTAATTTCAACATTTCCTTAATCTATGGAAAAATACCTCGCATGTTATTACGTGCAAACACTTACGTTTCACGATAAACCTTAAAACAATCAGCTTTATTATCTAATACCTATACAAAAATTAAGAGATAAAATGATTTGTATTTTTAATTTAATCTGTACCTAACTTAATTATAAAAAATTGTTAGATAAGTAAGTTAATACTCGTATGTTCATCAAATAGGAGATGAACCATCTTATATTATTAATTAAATGTGTATATTAATAATTATTATGGTAAAAGATAATTAAAACAGTTTATTGTGTTTTTACTACAAGTACATACTGTTATACAAAAAAATTAAAATGCATTTAAAAACAATAAAAAAACTGCTGCAATGACAAATTAATTATAACTTGAAAGTACTTAAAGACTCAAGTGTTTTAGAATAAAAAAATACCAGCTTAATTTTACTAAATACGGAAGTAAATAAAAAAGGTATGAACATTAGATAGGTATTAATTTATAAACATAAACAAATTACATAAACAAATAGGTGGTATTTTACATTATTTTTACGTATTTTCATCTATGCTCTTAGATATTCAACTACTTTTGTGACTTACACTTTTGCATAGAAATTTTGTTGTTTTATTTCGATTAAATAATTGTTATACATTTATAATAATTCAAATTTTTATTCTGTGGCCCTTAATGTAATACAACTTAAAATGTTTGCAAAACATGAATTTTCAGAGCTTTAGACCATTTAATTCAATCCTATATAATATATAATTCATGAGCCAAATACTATTTTGCATGACGTATTGACGTTATGTTATTTTACACCATTAAAATATTGAAAAACACCTACAATGTATAACTGAAAAAAAACCATCTACCATTGGTAACCATGTATTGTTAAGATAAGGGTCGGATATTTAAGCACATTTGCTAGCCCATTATTAAACACAGCTCTGATTATTTGACACGACTGCAGCGACTCGTGATCCTCACTCGAACATCAGTTTTCATCAGAGCATCTCAACCATTAGATAGAACGTTATCGAAATATTATTCACGACCTCGGAACATGACGTGTTTTGACAGATTCCCTCGCTACGTTATACAATATATTATGCATATTAAAATAATTATTTATAAACACGTAAGACTGTATACATATACGTAGACAATAATATTATGGTCTAAATTCTTCTATCGTCTTCTCATTTTATTTTATATATTCATCAACGTGTTACGTTATAGATTAGTACACCGTCATTCGCGTTTTCAGACGGTTTTATCGATTCAGATAATATTTGCTATTTCTGCGGTCTTATGGGTGTAACATAGTTCTACCATTATTTTTTTTCTAATAGTGTATAGGTGATAAGTAATAAAACTCAGAAGAAACATTTCGAAAATATATATATATCATAGTATGGTTTAGATTTATACAGTGTAAACTCGAAATTTAGAAATATTAAAAATTGAATTTCCCTTTATATATAAAAAAAAAACAGTGATACCTTTTAAGGGGTTTGAGATAGGCAATTAATGGAAACATTTTTAAATTATAAAATTAAGATATGTGTTATACCTATCTTTCAATAAATTATTTATAGATTTTAAGGCGATGCTTCATACTTCATGCATGAATTATTTAACTGTTAAATAAAATTCAGTTATCACAAATTTTCCCAGTTTTCATTTATTATATAAGATGACGTGATCAATTATCTTGTGAAACTTACTTTATACTTTTTTTAAAAATACAAAACAATATGTACTTACCTATTAAACATAATTTCTAGAACACAGCAATCATAATCAATTAAGTAAAATCTTAATCGAATACTATTCTGTGAAGTATGTATGATTGTTAATAAACACATTAAATTTCATTTTAAATCTGTAATAGACTAAAAAGATATTGTAACAACTAAAAACCAAGATTTGAAAATGGTAATAATACCTTAGTGAGTGATACAAAATAGAGCATTTTTCTAAAAATTGTTTTCCAAGACATACATTAAAATGATAGTTGATACATTTTATCACTATAATTCATCATTATCCATTAATCTTAATAAATAAAACATATTATTTGTATATTTCTTCAAAAAAATCAATATGACTATATTCGAGTGATAAAATTAACTACTTACAAATAATTATTATTATTCAAAACAGCAGTGTTTGATGTGGAGGAAATACAAGACGATTGCATCCTTCCAATTTTTTTAGCAATCAATTTCTATCTCCTCTATTAATTTTGTTTAAAATTATACATTATTCCTACATTACTTACTTTTAGATTTTTAAAAAAATAGTATGTTCATAATAAAATGTATAGCTCTTGCAAACGATGCAAATAATTATTTTTTCACAAAAATATTTTTAATGAACCTTTTTTTAAAAATAAACTTTTTGTTTGATCATTGAGTATTTGACAGTCATAAGTCAGTAAACCAAAATTTCACGCAGCCACTAAAACTACAATTCCATAAATCTATAATAATGTGATAGGTAATCAGTAACCACTTATCACTAATAACTGGGATAAATACAGTAAGCAGATTATCGATTACAATTTACAGTAAATAGGTAGTACTGGAGTTTTGAAAACATAAAATGTTTGAATTAACTAAACGAATGTTCATATATTTTGATGTACTCAATAATTGTTTTACAACACATAGTAAAGTGCATATTCTGAAGTATCCCCTTTGGGAACTGAGGTAATATCGATTATTATGTATTTAAGTATATATATAATACAATAAATAAAATGATGAACACCAATACATGTATATACATATACATTTATTATGACCACACATTATTTATTTATAATTTTGGATATTTTTCGTCATTTATTACAATTCTTATAATATTTCTACATTATACTATCGAATTTATATTTTTTAACTGTCTAGTACCCATAACGTTTAATCATTGATATAGAATATTTTACAATAACTATACATATATTATACAGATATGGCAAACATTTTATGTTAGGTATATTTTACTATATTACTATAAAAATATTATATTTGGCCGTAATTTTTTTTAATTTAGAACTTAGAAGTTATTTTTACAAAATGTATTTATTTAAATAGTAAATTTAGCTAATTTAGTGATAGTTAAATAACTTTAAATAATTTTATGTTGACAATATCGGTATAATAATAAATATTAAAAATCAAAGTATAATATATGATCAAAATAAATTTTTAATAAATATCTTATTACTATATTGTATTTCAAAGTTGAAATATATTAATATAGAAAAAAAGTGTAATTTTTGATTGTTGAATATCTAATTACATTGTAGATACGAGATACATATTAATCTCATGACTTTAACTCAGTTTGAATATCATAATAATTCTATTAGGTACAAAATATATAATAAGTCATGAGCTGTAAAGTCAATATTTAATATTTTTGAAGATTCAAATTTAAATTCACTTATACATTATACCTACAATAACTTTTCTATTATACATATTTTAAAAGTGAAATATATTATATTTAAAAGTTTAACAATTTTATTTTTAATACTTGCATAACAACCTAAATAAAATATACATAAATATACATATACATGGTAATACTTATACCATGACATAATGACATATGAATATAAAATTAAAACGCATTATTATAGAGTTCTAAGGAAAACTTGTTATTCAATATATAATACTTCCTTTGTACAAATCCTGTGTTAGGTTAGGTTATAACTTATAATGATAGATATTAAATAGATTAATGCGTACCTACATAATTATAAAATATATTTTTGTTACACTAATTTTTAATATGTAAAATGTGGCAGAACGAATAGACATAACGCGTTGTAAAATTTTATAATTATAAAATATTAATGTTTTTAGCACCCACAATATCCAGCGCAATATTTTATATAATTATACATTTATATCTACGACAAAGAAAAAAATTGACCATTCAAGTAAATTTCAGACTTAAAAAGCTTAAACCATACCAATATATGTACCTAATACCTACACAGATATCATTCAGTTTTTGAGAAAAATGTTAATGAATATTACACATATTTATTGTACCTCATAGTATTCGGTAAATATCGTTATACAACAGCAATAGAAACTAATAAAAAACTAAAAAAATGATATAAATATTAAATTATTAAATGAAACGTTGGTTGTGGAGCATTCGTTTTTTAAAAAACAGTTAATACTAAAATAAAATAATTTGTTCAAACCAGTAAATATACAAACCGGTTATCCAATAATATGAGTATAAGTTAAGACTCAAACATTATAATTGTATAGGTCATAAAATATAATGTAAGTATTATATAATACCATCTACCGAACGAAATTGAATAAATACAGTTGACTAGGTTTTCAAGGAAAAAGAAAAGAAATAACGTAAACACCATCGTCCAAAGCGAAAAACTCGTCAAAGTTTGGTGATCTACAAGCACAAGTTTAGAAAATGGTTTTTTTCGGACACTTAAAATTAATGAGCTTTCGGTACATAGGGAAAAAAACGCGGTCGGTAAATTCAATTTGCATTTTATGTAATATACTTACGTAACATGATATTACAAAAATATTTTTCCGCTTCAAAAATACAAAATGATTTTCTTACCGTGATCCTCAAACAAACCGACAATATAATCAATAGTCATTACAATCTCCAGCGTATCCAGCTACAGTATTAATATTTTTTTATGTTTTAACGTTTTATTTAAATGAGTTACTTTATAAAATATATGCCAACGTATAACATTAAAAAAAAAAACTTGGTAGTTATTAAGTATACTATATATGTATAAATATGTCTTGATAAGACATATGTATTACTTTAGTTCATGATAAAAACAAATCGCCCTGTAAAATATAACTGCTTTAGCTGTATGTTTCACTTCGACACGAAATAATAAATTATAAACATAATAATACTAATATATACCCACCAATACAGTAAAACGTATAATATTAATATATATATATATATATATATTTATGCATGGATGTGATTATGTATATACAGCCACATGTACCTATACCACACTAGTCACTAGTGACGCACGACGTATGATAATATTACTACGTACCTATAGATAAAATAAACCACAACGACAGCCTGCAACAGTGGTGGTGGCATATTTATTATAAACACATGCGATATTATACTTCGAAATATACATGGAGGCATATATAGGAGCCGTTACGACAATTTGCTATGATCGATTATTCAAACATTTTAATGGTACAATCTATAGTCGTGAGGGTGGCAGCTGACTGCGCAGGTGTATTAAAATTAAACTGATCTCATTGGGAATGAGGCGGAATGCATTTCCATCAAATCCCATTACACGAATGTTTCGACATCAAGGCCACCATTCCGATGTATAGGTCTCACATTTACTCACTTATTTAATTACAATAATACGACTATTAATATACCTGAAATATATTATGTGTGTAATTTTTTTGATTTTTATATTTACCGAAACGAAGAATAATTACTATATACCTATGATGTCCTAGTCACATTAAATTTAGATTATTGCTTTTATTTATATTTTTACTAGGAAAACGATTTTTTGAAAAAAAAAAACTATAAAAAACAAACATCAGTGTTCAGAAGTTAAATATAGGTACATTTGTGGAATCGAGTCTGAAGGTCAGTGGACTATATTCACCCTACAAAGAGTTAGTTCTTCAGTAATTCGTTTTCCATAAATGTGTATAAAAAAATATTACTGAAACCTGTCAAAAAATAATTCACCCATCATCCACGATACTCTAGACTCTAAAGGTTTGGAATTCTATCCTATTTTGGAATTATTCAAACAGCCATAATGTATATTATGTTGGTATATAGTATAGAGAGAGAGAGGGGCCAGTAATTCAGTAAAAGAATCATAAATAAACATAATAATAGTATACACTGTATACTTAGGCCTGTTGGATTGCAGCTGATCTATCTGTTTAGATCGTCATCTACTTTATACAAATACTCTACGTTGATATTATTATTATACATTTTTATTTTCCAATCGGGTGCTTATCTGAATACTTTGAGTCTAAAAATTTGTACTTTACACGATATGAGAAGAAAAGCGTACAAGTATCATTTGTGTCGCTAAGATCGCCTAATTCAATAACCGTGTAATCAGTGAAAACATGGAACATTTCAGTCAAGAGACCTCGAACAGTGAATGGGATTTAGGTTATAGGTAATGCTCACAATAGTTCATTCAGAATAAGATTTAGCCATTTATAATGAATTCGGTTATTTACGTATATGCTCGAAATAATAATGAAAATTTAGTTTTATAAATTAACATTCTATGTACGATATAAATATATAATCTAACAAAAGTATGGTTATTAATTATTATTATTATAATGTATAGGTAGATACTGATGCAAAGGAGAACAGTTAACAATCTGACAATATTAGCCAATGGCTGAGTGGATCATGGTAGTAGTTTAAAAGTGTTTATAAATACCACTATTGAATTATTATTGATTATTTGAGCTATATTTTTGTATAATATATTATTCAGTGTAGTGTTTGATCAAGGAAAGCGATATTAGCGGGCAAAAAAAAAATCATGTCATATTGCATACGAATCTGCAATGAAATGAGACATTTTATGTCCCACATAAAATGAACCACGATCTATCACAGACTAATCGTTACACTTTTCGATTCTGTGTACCAAGGTAGATAATTTCCCGTTACCAGGGGTAACCAGGTAACCAGGGTAACCGTAACATAACATGACACTTTTAGATTCTGTGTGCCAAGGCACGTAATTTCACGTAACGCTTTTTCGGTAACGCGATTTCTGTTATGCTAATTCTGTTACGCTTTTCATATCTATGTGCCAAAGAAAAGATAAAATGTCAAAAAATTATAACAATGGTTATTTATAAATTTACCATGTATGATGTATGTATCTAAAAAGTTAGGTACTGCATACTCGTATTCAATAAATTTAGACCCCGACAATTTTAAATAATATAATATGTTGAAACAATAATTTCTAGTTAGTATTTTTATAAATTTATTAACTATACCTATAATATTATTCAGGTTTGTGTATACAGACGAAAGTGTACTTTGACGTAACTATGGCGGATAGGGATTGGCTTATCTCCACGTAGAAGTTTTTAAACCCAACTCAGTTACAATCAAAATCTTTGCATAAGAAAAATAACTGTCATAAGTTCAACATGTAAAATAACTTAAAACTATACCTATATTTTATAGTGTGGATGTACTATATAATATTAAAAGAACCACAACATTTCGAATCAACTATAATAAATATAATGTACCTATATATTGATAACAGTTTATTTTGAAACAAAAAACAAAATACTTTCACAAAATGATATTAATAACATATTAAATACAGTTTGAAAGTTTTAAAAAAACTATACATTTCTAATAAAGTAGATTACTTCTGGAAAATATTTAAAAATAATGAAAATCTTATAATTTAATATACTTTTTATAAGATTTCTACGGTTGTCATATTCAGCAATATAAGATGGAGCATTTCGCAAATGTTGTGTGGCGTTTTCCAAATCTTTAGTTTTGAGTAATATTAAAACACATAGAACTTTATTTTTATTTATCATGATTCTTTAATTCTTCCACCTCCATTCTTACACACACAACGAACCTGCAGGATATACGCGTTCCTGACATAATCATAATATCAATAAATATAATAATCATAAATGCATATCCGTATTATGAGATAAAATTTATGCTCCGAAGCACATCAATCCTAAGGGAGCTTTTTCGAGTCTACCGCAAGACGAAAAAAAATCACAAAATTGTCTGATGTAATGGCTGTGGAGACAGGCGATAGACCGGCACTGGTAGGGATCCGATCATTAATATTGTTTCGCTGCGATAATAAAACAGCCGTTGTCACCACCGTCTTCTCTCGAGTATACGTTGAGGAAGGTGGTTCCTCGTCACCAACCTGTTTAACGACGACACAATATATTGTTAAATTGCTCGATTGTGCAATATTATTATTATTATTCGTAAAGATCGACCGCCATTGCTGCCACAACTGCCTGGAGACGCATATCCTAGTCAAATAAATCGAACTCTATACACATATTATTATTATATGAATATAAATGTATAATTGCAACGATTGTCGTATTTATAAACACTCATTACGAATAAATAACTAATTGTCACATAACGATCGTACATCAGTGTTTTGATTGTGGTTCCATGAGGTACTATTATTGTTACCAAGTTGTCCCCGAGAATTACGAAATAAAAAAATGCTACAGACTTTTGTATAGTATAATAATATTATAATATCACTAAAACATTATACAGTCTGCTGTCAAAGCGCGTAAAATGTTATAATTTAAATCGCCCATCATGACGATAAATATTATTATTATATATTTATTGTAGGATATAATATTGTCCTTGCAGATGTAAGGGCCAAGGACATGCGTCAATCGTATAACTTTAATAATAACAACAGTCAACAGTATAATGTAGTATATACACTATATGCACGGGAACAAATAGGTTACATTCAAGTAACATCTGCATCAGCGTATACGAAAAACAAGAATATTGATATTTTAAACCATGTTTATGATTTGTATTGGAATCGATTTTTGCCTCGGTTTGTTTATATTTTTATATATAGTGGTTCAGCCAAATCGCTAACTAAGCGTTACTAAAATATAACGCAATCGTCAGAGAGATGAGTTAAAGGGCTGATTACAAAACGCCACAAGGGCTAAATCCAACAATATAGTAAGTATTGTATATTCCGACATCAACCACCATTAGCCAACACACACACAGCCAGCTTTGTCTTAAAACGATGTCTTAAAACTCAAGGTTCAAGAGTCTAATGAATAATGAAATAACGATATATCTCGGAGGTTATACGAAAACTTAGTCTAAACCAACACAAACGTAACTGTACATCGTGGTGGTAGGTAGTGTTGACGATGAAAAAACATTAATATTGCATTAATATACATTCAAAATATTATGTCAAATATAAAAATAAATTATTGCCTGATGTCGAGAAACACCAAAACCCAAGATCATAGTCACGCCGATCTTCCTATATATATTTCTTTATTTTTACGATATTTAAAAATGAAACATTTAGATCCATTATTTAACATTTACGTACATATAACAGTCTAACACCTATAAACTAGTTTGAATATATTCTATTAGTAATTAATATAAACATTAAACACTCACCTTAAGTCCGTAGATCCAACATTAAAGACTAAAAAAATTATATACACATGACTAATTTAAGAGAAAATTTATTTCGTAAATCGAATTTTCTTTTTTTTTTTTACTAACAATCAATATTTCGTCTGAAGATGCTAATACTTCTTTTTGTATTTACGTCATGATAATCCATTGAGACTGCGGTTATATTATAGTATATTGTAATTCAAAACCGCACAGTAATATAATTTATATACATAGCAACTATTAAATAATCATTTGATAAAGAGATCAACATTAATATTCAAAGCAAAAAAAATAACAATTATATTTATTTTTTTTAAACTGTATTAGGCAACATAAGTTTATAGTTTTTATGTAAAATAATAATATGGCTAAAAATAAGGTTGTGGAAGGAAACGATCGCAGGTCAGGTCACATATAGTATATAAGCGTATATTAAGAGGACAATGGGAGACTTAATCCCCCCCCAGAACGTAATCAAGTCACACTAGACGTAGGTTAAAAATCTGCGATTACTCTAATAGATAAGACAAAAATGTTAAGCCCCCCCTCCAAGGATGTGACCAATTATCTGCCCGTATCACATTCCCATATAGATCGCTTGTCTTCAACCTCCTCTCGTCTCGAAATTGTTGTTTTTACTTTTTAGTAAAATGATATAACATATATTTTTTCTTTTTTATAAATAACTACATGATTTTTATGTAGGTACAAACTACCACGATAACAAGAAAACTCTACAACGCATTATTTAAAACTTAGAGAGGATAGTAGGTATTTGAAATGCATTATATTAGATATATACATTTTACATTTATAATAAGCGTTATTATATTAAGGACATTGTATTGGTATATTCGTTGACCCGGGTGTTATTCGATATGATGTTGGATAAGTGATTTTTTTGCAACAACCTAATATATTATATGAGTCAATGTTTTTTTCCAAATTTATTATAAAACATGATAACTCGAAAATCTCGATTATCTGTAATTGCAGCCTTTTTTATGTTTGAGCGAGGTATAACCGTTATATAATATAAAAAAAAATAATAACACATGAGTACAATTTAATACATTTGCGTACCGTGCTTAATATTGGTAGAGCCTATATTTAATTATTCAATACGTTATTTTTATACGACCATGATGAAACACTAAGAAATCACATAAACTATAGGTTAGGTGTCTATGGTAGGTATGGACGATATTATCGTACAATCAAGGTTGAGAAAGTTTATTAATATTTTTAACTCATTAAAGTTACTTTTTTCTTTTCAACTTGTAAAAGTTACAAGTTAATCAGAAAAAAATAGCTTAGCTATATAAATCAGTTATATCTTTTTTAAAACTTAATATTTATACCCAAACCAAAGCACAATAAAAAAATCTAACAAAATTACATAAACACAAAAACAGAAATATACAGTAAACATTTTTCAATAAAAAAAGTAGGAAAAAAGGGGAGGCCATCCCCTATAGACTATACAGGATGATTTTTTTATCGTTGAACACTTTGTGTACAAAGTATACAAAGTGTTCAACGATAAAAAAAATCACCTAGTATACAAATAAAACTTATTAACTATTTAGGTTTGTGTTTAAAATGTTAATATTTTAACTTTTAAGGATTCGCACAGGATATCAAATCAAGACATATTTTCATGAAGTTAGTAGTATCTTAATAAAAAAAAATTAACTTAACTTTAACTTTGTAACTAATTATGGGCCAAATGTTAGAGTAATAAAATGTTCATACACTATATTCATATAATTTTTATAGGTTGTTATTAGTTTTTCGTTAATGTTGATAAGACCAACATTTCACTCATTTGTTTTATAGTACGCCTACTGCCTACTAATGATATGAAATATAGGTTTGAATTCAATCAAAATAAATTTGTGATAAAAGGCTGAGTACATACAAGCTGTAACGCTAAAATATTAACGAACAGTGATTGTTGAAAATACTTAAAATAACTGTGGGTAAGCGTAGGAAAAAGTGGAATGTCAAATTTTACGTAAAATTGTAAATTAGAAACTTACAAAATCTATCTTGTAATTTTAATGTTCATAAAATTAAAAATTTAGCAACGATTAAAACGCAATCGTGTCGTATTTATATTATATATAGGTACTTGTATACCTAACCTAACATATAGGTTTATACTGTTATTCAACTAACATACACAATCCAACAATCGGATTCTACCCAATAGGCAATAATATAATATAGTTATTACTTCTATTACTTATTAATTATTATTTATGATAGTAGATAATTATAACTTATATCATTTTTAAACAGAACCTAAATTTCGGTATTTTTTGATAGAAAATTTCTGGTTGTGCGTGATAACCATAAGATGTCATAATTTTGTTTTAAGATGACATTTATGCACTTATGTCTCATGACGGCCATTTTATCATTTAATATTTAAAATTAAAATAATATTTGTACAAAAGTAAATTCCTGACTCAGTGACTTGTGAGTACTGAGTGCATAATTTATTGTCTGAAAAATATTAAATTTATGTTTACAGTTGCAGGCACTACAATTCCATAGTCTCATATCATTTTTAACAAGTTTATTTTCTTACGTATTTATACAATAACCTTCCACATAATAACAGTTTCCTGATGAATTTTTTAATTATCAAAACAACTTACAAAAAGACATGAAATTATCTTCAATATAAGTAGGTACTCAATATTTATGCAATTTTTTTTTATAATTTACCTAAGTCAACGAGAATGTAAACATAATTATCTGAATAATGTAATATATATCTTATTTTTGTTTTTCGAATTTTATCTCCGTAAAATCATATTTTCATTTTAATCCTTATAATTTTTTATCTTCTACTTGTATTCTACGTATTTTAGCTATTAAAGTATGTATAACCTTCATACCGTTATTATATTAACCAACTGTTTGAGTTTAGATAAATGATAATTCTATTAAATAACCATTGAACTGGATATAACTATATAAGTAATATAATATATGACTATAAGTCTATATACTATATTTTATTGAACAATGTTTAACTATAGTCTATCCGAAAACTAAGTACACAATATTACAACGTTAATTAATGTATTATTTGGATCAAAGTGCATATTAATTGTTGCGTATTCAAAACCATATTATTTTATTGTTTAAAGCACAATTATTAGATATTAAATATTTGATTCACATCTATCTGGCTGCAGTAACCTAAACGCGGTGTATATAGGTTCAATATTTACATTTTAATGTTTTATATCCAATATAGACAGGTTATAAGTTTGTAGTATATTATTATGAACTATTTAAACAATAATTGAGTATTAAGTATTATTATAATACTTATTATTTTGCAGTGGTGGTCCAGGTTGTATTTTCATTCTTTTTTTGTAAGCGAATTATATCATACCATCCACACAGCCACCCCCATGCCAAAAAAAAAAATAAAAAAAACTTTGATGTATATTGTGACCACAATAAAGAAATTTAAAAACATTAAAAAAATATATTATTATCGATCAACAGCGTCAATACTAGCTGTAAGCTTAAATAACTATAATTTTAGTTTGTAATTGAACATCGATAAACAATCGTATTATATTATGCACAATATTTAATACATGTGTATGAAGTATAGGAGAAATAGTATTTCTGAATATTTCTGAATACCTAACGACGGTTCGAACAAGACTACTATTAAACATGCAATGAGTAAATTATTCAAAAATTATACAAGTAAATTGGATTACAGAAATCCAACAGTATGAATTATTTTATTAGTTTATTTGAACTTAAAATACAGCAGTCACTGCTGTTTGTATGAATAGTATCTAGTGCCTTAGTATAAATTACGCAAAGGCGGGGTTTTTTTATAAATGTTCTATCATATATGCTTGTTTTTTCTGTATACCTGAGATTGTGAGGCGATGTCAGCCGTTGTCTAACGCAGTATTCGAAATTCTACATTGCCACCGGCATGTATATTACCCATATATAAATGTTTGTTTACATCATTATTATTTCCTGCGTTTTATTTCATTTTATTTACTATTTGATAAACTTATTAAACTTACCTTATTTGGCTTGAACTTGAATTAAGAAAAAAAAACCAAGACTAGATTAAAAATTATTCAAATACGTCGGCCATCGGTGAGTTAAGAAAAAAGGCATCAAGCATTATTTACTCCAAAAGTTTAAGTGAAGTTTTGCCTCTTACAGTCGTCGTGACTTTCTCCTTAAGCTACCAATGTTCTTTTTCGTTTAATAAACGGAATATCATTATTTATAAAATTGAATTTATTGATATTTTAGATTCTAAGCAATAATATTATTTTTTTTTATTATTGTTGAATAAAGGCTTAAATATCACACTCTGGTTATTACTCTAGAGTATTAAAATACAAATTAGTTAATCTTCTCTAATAGTTCGCCTATCATACTTCATGAATAGGGCTTGGATTTTAATAAACATATGCTTATGAAATAGAAATCTAATTTTTATTCATAAATTTGTTTCACGTCATTCAAATTCCAAATAAACCAATTTGTTTTTGCTTTTTTTTATGTAAATACTTTTTTTCTTTTTTATTGCATTTTTTCAGTTATTTCGGCTCTAGAGTTGTTATATGTTTATTATGCTACTTTCGTAATAATAAAAAAATGTATTCATAAAAATAACGTAAAAACCCAGAATGCGTTATAGGTATTGGATTATTATTGTTTTCGTTATCGGCTTGTTTATTAAACGTACAGATCTACAAATAGCCTGCAGTAGTGCAGTCCTTATACGGTCAGCATGCCTATAACATCGATATCGACCATTTCAAAATTTAAGATTTAGTGTTGTAATTTGAAACCTCTTATGTGGACAATAGAGTCAGTTTCACTACCTACTGAAAATCTAGGGAAATACGTGATAGTTAAGTCTTTTAAATTCTGAACTTTTTTTTTATGTCTGTATACAGCATAACTAGTCGAAATAATGCTCCAATTTCAAACTTTGGGGGTGGTTTCTGATGTAAAAATGAATATCCTTGGTGCATACACAGGTCAAAAGTAAACATTTTCCTACAGTTTTCAAAAAAATCGAGAAAAACAAAAACAAAAAAAATGACGGAAAAACGGGAATTTTTACGCAAAACCAGTTTTCGACCAAATCGATTTTTTTATATTTTTTTTATATGATTATAATTCAAAAACAAATTACTGTAAATACTTGAAATTTTCACCAAATTTTTATATTAGTGTTATCTATATACAGTTAAATTTTCAAAAAATTTTGACTTTTTTTGAGTTATTTATAGACCATAGAAATTTTCGATTTTTATAATAATTTTTTTTGATGTGTCGATAAAATTTTTTTGGCCCAATAGAAATACTTGAAAATTTAATACAAAATTCCTCATAAGTTCTTCTTATAGTGATTAAAAAATTATAAGAATACCTAGACACAATTTTTTTTTATTAGAGTTCAAATATTAATAAAAATTCGTCAAAACCATGAATATTGGCAAATTATTTTGTAGGAATAATTCATAAAATTTTTTGTAAAAGTAGCTAAGAGTTGAAAATTTAATACGAGATTTTCCATAAGGTTAGCTTATAATAATTATAAAAGAACTTAAATTTTGATGTATTCAGGCCATTAAAACATAAACCACCTTTTTCACCAACCACTGAAAATTATATCCTGGGCTGACAAATCTTCGTCCAGAATCGTTTTTCGTATACAATGATAATTATCATTGGACTCTTATTTAACCCTCCTATTATAGGTAATATATAATAGTGATCCACACGGCACCAAATGTACAGTAGAGCGGTACCCACTCACCCACTTTTTTTTTAGTTGTTTATTATGCTTTAAAATCTGAGCCCCACTCATGAATATATAACCTATGCATTGGGCACTTTAGGAATTAGTACGCTTACTGGCTTACTCTAATATCCTTCCTAAAACGGGATTCATATCTAAAGCATTATTCATTAATATTATTTTTGTGTATCTGTCATTATTTTTGAAGTTTCAAACACTAAACATGTATAGATTTTCAACAACAATTTGTTTTGTAGGAAATCTATCCTGTATCCATGGTACTCTGGGAGGTTAACTAACTAAAATAAAATATTTTAATAATTGAGTAAAAATAAAAGGTAAGCAATACCTAAGAAACAATTTTTAAGCAAAATCATTTTTCAAAAAAAGAAAAATCGATTTTTTTTATTTAATTTAATTCAAAAGTTAAGTTAAATGATCACAGATACCTTGAAATATTTTTAAAAAATTTAAAATACCATTTTCTATACATGATATTAATTTACAAAATAATTTAACTACCTAGGCTATTTAAAGACATTCGATATTTTCGATTTATTTTAATTTTTTTTCCATAAATGTTAATAAAAACATTTTTGCTAGATAAAAATATTTGAAAGTTTGATTAAAGTCCTCGATTAATATATAGCTACTTAAAAATAGCTAACCTAACCTACGGTTTTTATTTTTTTATTAGAATTTGAAGTTAAAATCTGCACAAAATTAAATATTTAAACAAAAAGGAATGATTTTATTTCTTTATATTTTATATAACATTTTCAAACATTTAATATAATTATATGCTATTACCTATTTATAGATACTGTTTTATGGTAAATCGATATTATACTATTATAACAATCAAATATTAAAAATATAATAAATGTAATGTTTTATTCAAATTCAACACGTCATATATTTCATTGACTTAATTATGTATTTTGTGGTGCACTTGATATCTACAGTATAATACAGTGGTTACATACTTTACTTTTTTTATATCTAAGTTATAAACTCTCAGTTCAAAAAAACAATATATATATTTATGAGGGGATGGTGGGCAAGCAAAACGAGTATGGTAATAATCTCTCTAATTATATACACAATTATTTCTATCATTATCATTACTTTGATATTTGATATGTACAACATTTGATGAAACACTTTTTTATGTATTTTATTAACCATAAATATTTTAAGTACCCGATATATTATTGTAGTTTTTTATTTCATTATAATTTATAATCATTCATTTATACTGAAAAATAGAATGGTTATCTATTTTCCCTCTTTTTTTCTTATTCATATTAACAAAACAAATCCTCTAAATGACTACTTAAATGATTTACAGTAGTTGAACAACAATGAAATAAATAAGGGAAAAACATTCGGCGCATAGGTAAATAACGTACATGTATAAATATATTACGTTTGATATTGTTAGTTAGTAGTCGATTGTTGTTCATACTCGTTACACTAAGTCCTTTATTATTGAACATTTTTGTGTTTTTATTTTAAAAGATTAAAAGAATTATTATGAGGACGCTACACCCACATATATTTTGTTGTCTCAGTCCTATAAGTGCGTGACGTCAAATTTACGATCAGCAGTTCACATTTAGCTTAGTTAGCTTTAATATTATAGTGAATTGACTAATATGAAACTTTATCTGTCCTAAGAACTTTATCTGTGTTTATAATTTGTATGTAGATTTTTACGATGGTTAAATTTTTAACAAGTTTTATGTAAAAAAAATAGTGCAATTTTAAAATCCTTATAACTCACTTAAAAATAGAATTATCATAAAAAACCGACATACGTAAATATTAAATCTATTCTTACCATTAGGATTTATAATAGGTTATTCACTTTAATATTTAAGCTAGGTAATGAAGCTAAACGTAAACCACTGAGTGCAAATAATTTGATATATCACTCACTTATAAAAGACAATGAAAACAAAATGCGGGTTTGGCGTCCGCTTAAAATATAAATTCAAAATTTAAAGTGATATACAATAATATAATATAAATTAAGTTAAATATAGGTATATTATTATAATGAAATTCAACTATATCCAGGGAAAAAATTTTCCAATATTATTGATAAAAAATTGCACAACAGTGGTTTACAAATATGTACCTACGGTATATGGACAGTATAGCATGTCATGAATGTTTGATTATAAATTATACATCCCCAGCATCTCTGATACGTAGACAACTGAATATTAATATTTATAATTACAAAAATATATGTATATTTAAATCTTTTCTGAAAACTTTAGATCTTACAAACTTAAATTTGTGATAAAACGTCTTAATTTGATATAAGTTTTGCGATTATACCATACTATGTTAATTGATGTAAATATATCTTTGATTATATCGTTTTGCTAA